>JAOTOL010001264.1:242500-498120 GCA_034440575.1 Imbricaverruca yamaguchii | reverse complement strand
GTATCTTCAGATCTATATGCTGTTGTGCTGTTGGCTGGCGCATCATCTTTTCCCTGTCGGTCATGTGGAGGTATCCTTGGAGATCAAGCTGAAGACGCCACTGGCAACGTGCACATGTCACTGGATACGGCGAGGGTGAGGCACTATATAGTGCGGTCGTCTGGGGGGAGGGGAGGAGTAGTTGATGCGTGGTCTTCCAACGCAGGCTTGGGACGGGCTACGGGAACTGACACCAGCGGACGGTCTGACTTATTCAATGGCCGACGTGGTTGACTGGTTTAAGGTCGATACACATATGCATAGTGCAAGGTGTTGAACGATATGTCAAATGTATGGCTTTTTTAACCTTGAAATCATTCTGTTCGCATGCAGCATCCAGCTAGGAGTGTGTGTGTGTGTGTAAGTAAATTATAACAGCCTGCCACCGTGTGGTGATTTCGGCTGTTTACGACCTTTGAAGTCGGTTGGAGACCAATGACCAACCGACTAACAATGGGAACGGATTTAGGTTAGATTTACGGTGAAAACAGAAACGTGACTCATATCCGTGTCGCGTTAGACAAAAACAAAGTATTTTAATCTACTTCCCTGTGGGCAATGAAAATGCTTCGAGGGAAGGTGAAGTTCAAGTGATGCTGGGGCTGGTGCGAAATCACCAATTATTTCGTGCTACCGTCGGCAACAGGCAACAGGCAGGCAACAGGCATAGCACGTTAGTTCGTATTGAGAGCGTAATTCGAAGTTGTTCGAGCATGACAATTTGAATGGTTCCCCCATAATCAGAAAAACTAGAACAATTAGATATATTTAAACATTTAATTTCATCTTATGAACCACAAATATAGGAAGAATGAATGCCTCCAAGCTGTAGTGATCGCTTAGGATGTAATATGGTATCAGTACTACTTATTGTATTTTTAAGTTTAATGAGGTGAAAGACATCATCATTGTAGATACTGTGATGCCAGTATGGGAACTGCCTCTCCAACTTGAAAGTTGGGATGGCAGGGGTCCATCAACTTCCAAATACATGCTTGATTTTTACAGCTGGTAAAATGTTTCAAACATACCCGATGTCTACAACAAAGCGGCCGAAGTCTAGCTGATTTTTGGATGTGTGGGCGTACTTTGGCATAACATCTACTGTGCCTATCTGGTGACTTCGTATGATAAGCTCATGTTCCTCTGTCTCGCTACAGTCTTCATAACAATGGATGGGCCTGAGGTGAAGCAAACCTTAATGACGTCATTGTTGCAAGCATTGGATAGGGGAAACCTTGCCTAGTTCATACAATTTTTGCGAAACTCAATATAACTCATCACTTTGAAGGGGTAGCGAGGAGATTGCTGCACCTACGCCGAGCCTAAACCTGGTATCATCACGATATTTTGTTTTCGTGGCGTCCTCTGGGCTTTCCACCAGAGAGCAAATCATGGCGCAACTATCGGTTCATCAACTTACCCCGCAATAGGGTTAAATTGTTGCTGATGATGGGTTAAGTTGATATAATGTAGGTTAAGCAAACTATGTTATGAATATAGATGGTACTAGTTTGCTCCTTTTGAAAGGTTCATATTTCACGCTTACAGTAACAATACTGTTGTGAGTCTTGACTAACCATAGCTAATGGTTCATGCCATTTATGGAATGCTCAAACGTTCTTTCCATAGATATCTTGATACTGTTTTAGCAGACGCCTTAATAAAAGTAGGCAATTGTATGGTTATTTTGTTCCATTTCCAATCCATAAAATGTTGGAACAGGCTGTATGTTAAGCACGAATTTAAACACATTTCACAGTCGCAAAGTTGAGAGAACATGGTAATGAGCTGACACTTAAAAAGTTAGCAAGTGGGCGACAGATTAGAAATTTATGGCAAGGCAAAGGCACTTTCGGTCCAAAAATGTGTCACATCTTTACCATTCTGTAGTCTTGGGTCAAAAGTACTTGGGCTTGATTTTTCCGTGAGAAGAGGGTGTCAGTAGCAACATGTGCAACAGTAGCCATGGCAATCGGCTTTATGCTTTTGGAGAAAATGCTGTTCTATTAACCATCCCGTGTATCAACTAGACCCGGTCTCCATACTCCTATTTTTCACGGCTATTTAATGTGTTTGCATGGCAACCTCGCAAGCTGTTACCTGGACTGTGCATTTGGATCCTCTGACATCAGTGCTTACATAATCATAGGCATCATATTTGCTCCCAAAACGCTGCATAAAGGACATTGCAAAATATTGTGGTAAAAGATAAAACCGGCTGGGTGTAGGGCTCGGTGTTACGGAGACTGGGACGGTATCTTGTAGTTAGATTGAGTGAGCCATTCATCTCAAAACAAAGCCGCTGGATATAACTCTAAAAAATATCGCCAGACACTACAACGGCGATAGTGCTCAAACGAACCTTGCTGGGCCCCATACCAACCGCGCCGCGGCCTAAGAAAATCGTATCAGAGTCCACAAAATCGTTGGACTCCATCCTCCCGAGAACAAAAATCGAGATGGATCTTGAAAAAGTGCACCGTGGCCTGAAAGCTTCCACATGGTTCCGGAATGGTTCAGTTTACATAAAAAACAAGGGACCTTCAAAATATCGAATAGAGTTTAAAACAAATTGCATTGAGGCTTACAAATCGATGCACCTGACCAAAAATCGCGCCGACTGAGGGATTAAGGCTCAGGGCCTTCCAATGTTGGTTTCATTGCTGAACGTGTGGTGTAACATCTGCTGGTGTGCGTCTACCAACGCAAACATGACCCGTGTTCAACTGAGGAACTAGGAGTCATTGAAGTAAACTTTAGGGCAGATCACTGTAGGTTTCATAGACGTTTATAAGCTACGTTCTTGTCGATTAGCAGTCGTGTGGTGCATATTTTGGGAAAGGGATGTCACGTACTATCACCCCGCAAGGTATTAATGTCCTCCTCGCCCTCAATCTTTTGGGACAGTATATCCAAAAGTTACATTGTTTCACTACCTTACCGACGTTTTGTGCTTCAGACTTGATCACCATATTTCCGCAATTGAGTATCAAATCCGAAATGTTGGTAATTTCTTGAAATAATAGTCATTCATTTTAAGAACCTTTTCATGGCTATGAAGACATTGCAAGTTGTATATTCCTTCCATGTATGCTTAGATTGTACTCCGCTACGAATGCAAGTGTTTACACACTTTTGGTGCCTCACAATTTGATTCCTTATCTATGATGACATTTCGTTTGTAATTGCCCCCCCTGCTTCGGAATCATGGATTAACTATTGATGTGCTGCATGGGTGCAACCATTGAGGGGGGCTGGAGAGGGGACATGTCCCTCAATTTCTGAGAAGTGACGATTTGCCCCCTCAATTTTGCCGTGTCCCCCCAGCCTCAGCTACTTGAGTATCATCTCTGCAAAATTCTTCTTAGTCATTTATGAAGTGAAAATATGTATGTCAGAGAATCACCAACAATACTAAAAGCCGACCTAGGCAATCAACGAGCTTCACAGGCTATCTGTAGTTGCAAAATATCCTAATTATAAATCAGGAAACGTTTTTTTGCTTCCAGCCAATTCTTGAAGAACACGAACCTTGACCATCTTCTGTTTTCACTTGGGTAGAAAATTGTGCTCTGCTACAAATTTGCATTCTCGCAGGGCTTTATACGTCTTAGGTTCCATTCACCTGCTCATATATTGATATATCTTGAACAAATGTGACTCTAGGTGTTCTTGGGTACCTTCGAGACTATTGAGGGAAGTCATGGGGAGCCGTAAGCACGTAAGTCTAGTTAATGTCGTATTCGTATTCAGTGACGAGTTCGCCAGAGGTGTATTTGTAATGGCATCGGCATTCCGCGACGGTTTTAAGATTGTTCGAATCAATTTCCACGAATGCTTCTGCCTGTACTGAACACGCCGGAAGGAACTACATAGGTCTCACAGCACAACTTTAACGGTCAAGGTTCAACGCAAACCGGTTTCTTCGGTCGTCTCCAATTTGTTTCACCCATACCTGCCCACATCTGGTATCAAGCAATAGTGGTGTGGTGAACCGTCGTGCAACATTTCAAATCGGCACATGTCAAGGTCAAACTTCTAGGTCAAATGTTAGCTTCATTTATTAGATGGTGACATTGAAGTCATATTGACCGAACGGGAGAATCGGTTGCATTCGCCTCAATTTGCATCAAATGAGGATCATTAAATGTGGCTTGCTATGCAGTATCAGAAAGCTAAGCTATCTATTTTTAAAGAGAAAAGGCCAAGCTGATCCTTCGATCGCCTATTTTCTTCTTTTTCTCTCAAACCTATCCAAATCTGACATCAGGCAATAATCAGTGGTGAACACTCGAGTAACATTTCAAACCGGGACAGGTCAAGGTCAAAGGTTTGATTCAGTTCTTCGATGTCCTCGCGTTTCGTCGCTATTGCTTCAATTTGCAGAAAATGGATGTCATTCGTATTGCGTCACTCTTGTTGTCTTGTTGTGCATTATCAGAAAGTTTAAATTTAGAAATAGTTTTGACGGATCAAAATGCAAGCTGATTTCTTCGGTTGCCTCATATTTTTTTGTGGTTTTCGCCCAAGCCTACCCAGATCCACTATCAATGGACAGCCCATGGTGAACCCTCAAGTAACATTTTTAAACCAGGATGTGGCAAGATCAATCCTAAAGCTCAAAGGCTAGTTTTAATTTTTCCAAGTCCTCGCGATTCGTCGCTATGGGTTCAATTTGCACCAAGTGGGTGTTACTCGACGTGGCTTGTGCCGTATCATAATGCTACCAAATATAACTAATTTCTAAGGTCAAAGGTCAAACCGATTTCCTTAGTCGCCTCCCATTTTCTTCTTCGCCCTAACCTACTCGCATCTGATACCAAGCAATAGCCCGTGATGCACCTCAAGCAACATTTCAAACCGCATCAATGTCAATGTCAAAGCACAAGACCGAAGGTTAGTTTAAATGGTTCGACGTCCTCGCGCCTCGTCGCTATGTCTTCAATTATCATGCAGTAGAGTGACTCAACGTGTCGTGTCGTACTCCGTCAGACTGTTCAGAAATCACTTTAATTTTCAAAGTCAAAGGTCGAACTCATTTCTTTTGTCGCCCAACGTTCCTTCGTTTTCTCCAAAAGCTACCCATGCTTGGTATCAAGAGATAGCCCGTGGGAAACTCTGGAGTAGCATTTCAATCTGGGGCATGTCAGATCAAACCCCAAGGTCAAAAATTAATTTAACATGCGCCCTGGAGAGCGTCTGAAAATTACACGCACTGGAGGGGGGCGGATTCCGCCCTTAAGTTCACGGTTCCTATTAAAGCTGGTGAAACGAAATTCGCAGGGTAGATGGGTACGATAGTGAACTCTATTGTGTGGAAATTGCATGGCCAATATCTTCAAGGACATACTTGGTCAAAATATGTCAAAATGTTCTGGTTTTGCGTGGCTTGGCTTGTCATTGTTATGGATCGCTGTGATTGTGTTTGAACGCTCCAAAATGGGCATCAATGTGTTTTGGACATTACTACTGATGCAGTACAGATGCTAGACCCGACATTTGACCTCAGGTCATCTATATAGCAGCAATTTATCGGGACATTACCTGCTGCGGTTACTGTAACCGGGCCGCCCCCTGACATCTCCGTTGGGCGGCTCGTCGCAATCGGCTTCGCAAAGAATGGAGTGAAGTACATGAATAAAGTATCGAAGCGCTTAAGTACACAATGACAAACAGTAGTTTTCAAGATGTGTAGGGAATAACACACAAAGTGACATCAACCGCGTGACAGTCATTTGCATTTATGACAGCATTCCAGTTGACCAAGTTTGGTTCCATTAACCTGTCATGAACTGGACCTATCTTGACCTCGGTGACCTAACATAACTTTGAAACTATATGGCATAATAATATACATGAAACAAGTCGCTAGTGTTGCCAAGAACATTTCCCTTTTGCCAATCTATGGGAAGCGCATCAGCGCCGATTTTTGTTGATTGGTGCTGCGAGATTTTTGGACTTTAACGGCCCCTAACTCGAAATGTGTTGTCCAATTTCCGTTTTTCATGCTTTAAGCAACGCGCCTGTCAATTCTAAGCAGGTACGCAAACTGGTGTTTATCGGCCAGTAACTATCTGGAGTGATGTACGAAAAACGGGAGGGGTAGGCGGATTTCGCCCCCCCTCCAGGGCGTGTGTTAATTTTCAGAGTCCTTGCGTTTCGTGGTTATGGCTTCAATTTACATCATGTGGGTATCACTTGACGTGGCTTGCCGTACGGTATCAGAATGTTGAGATATCGAAGTAATTTCAAAAGTGTGGAAGGTCCGGCGTGTTTACAATTATTGAGTGTAGTAGGAATAGGACGGTCAGATCTATGTTTGTTTGCAGCCTTTGTGATAGCAGTCACTCGCATCCTATATAGCAAGGGGCTCCCCAAGAAATTCGTCGTAACCTGTTCGGACGGTGCTCTCATCGCCGGTTTTTAATTTCGCGGGGTTGGTGCCATAATGTACATGCCATATCGATCCCCGATAATACAAAGCCATGTATATTTGCTGATGAATATTTGCTATGTGTTCACAACCGAATGTCAGTACACACTGAAGCTGTCAGCCGCCTCCACGATGCTGCTGCTCCCCGCATGGCTCTCGTTCGATATCTCTTGTATGGCCATTTTATGAGCCATCTTCCATATTGACTGAAGCGATTGTATCTGAATACGCTGGGTTTCAACAAGAGACTTTGTTCGAAAACAATGATCTCGTCTAGGTTTACATTTGGATTTATTTATGTTTTGATTTCATTGTTTTGTTTTGTGCGAGTATGAGAAGTCCAACTGTTGGCCAACTGGCCAAAATACTGTTGCAGAAGCATGGATCACGAATACAGTTGCTTATAAAAGGAATAGTTTCGATGTCAGGGATGTGTTGCTGATTCAATAATTGTTCCCTATTCATGTTCCCACAACTAATTGTAGATAATCATAGATGTGTGGGAGGGATTCCAGCGTCCCAATCTACCTCCTTCGCCACCACTTGCGTACATCGTAGACATCTCAAAGGGCCAGTTATTATTTGCAAGGGGTTGGAGGCGTTCTTAGGCTCCAAACAACACCTAAAAAAGTTATGTTGAATTTTCTGTCTCCTCCAAGACAATAGCGTAGAAGAGTGCGAAAGGGCCACTAGCATGGCCCTCGGGCCGTGTCATGGACCCGTAGAATCCCAAAAATGGGGTGACCGATCCAGCACCCTCTTAGCTACGTCCAAGTTTGTGGCACTGACTGTGAAGATCAGCAGCAAGGAACGAATGATACCTTCCCTTCCTCAGGCTTCTGGCCGCACCATTGGATGTTTTGCATGTGCATGTATGGACATCTAGTGCTTTACACCATTAAAAATCATTTGTTACGAGCTATGACATTTTTGTCGACGTAAAATTTAAACGCAAGCCCAAATAGCCTTTATCAATCCACCAATCGTTTTACCTCCTGCGCTCTCCACTGGGAAGGTTGACATTTCGACATTCTTAAAGTGTATATTAGACGAACCTGAGCTGTCCAGTTTCGATATGTGTCCAATAGATTTCGAGATGGAGGGGATAGATGGGGAGGGGGATTCACCCCGTAGATGCCTAAACGAGCCCCACTTCAGTAAATGCAATAAATCCACAGACACCTCTGGTCTTCTTAATACAACTACATTTTAACAATATTCTGAGCACGCCTGTGCTCTAACGTACGGTTGCTTACGTGCAGCTACTCCGAAGTACGCTTGTGCATGCAAACATGGGTAAGTTCCTTTGCATCTGTGTATGTACATTGCCACATATTCACGTACATTTGCGCTGACCTATATTCATATACGGAACTTTGGCCTCCATATATTTGCGCTCACTTACATTTGCGCATGTGTGGTTTCGTGCTTACGTAGACTTGAGTGTGCGCACAATTTGCATGCGTATACGTCAAAGTACGCGAAGCCAATGAAATACAGCATATTCACACAAACTGATTCGGCCGGGCGCACTTTCCGGGATCATCAGGTGACTCGCAGTGCATGTACAACACTCGGTGCTTGGGAACATGAGTGTCGAAACAGCAACAAAAGCAAACACTCAGCAGGGAAGAGGTGGCAAATCCCTACCAATACGGGGTCAGACACAATCATTCCTGCGCCATACACATGATATCGGCCTGCCACCTTCATAATATGACGCTTTATTGGCCCTCACAACCTGGGGTGGGGGGCGAATGTCTCATCTTTTCCTTTTCCTAGGCCTGTCTATGATTGGGAAGTCGAAAGTTGTTTTGGGAGAAGAGGGACGATAGATTTCCTAGGCATGTTCTTTACAGTTAACAACATAAAACCCTGGCTTGCATAACACAGCCTATCTCGCGCCCAGCAAACAGTTTTCGAATCCCTCGCATAAAAGACGTTCTATGACAGTGGAGTTAGCATAGAACTGCTAAAGTAGTCGATATTATCCCATCTCTGTTGCTGAAACCAGAGACGTCTACAGAGTGGCTTTCTTCTGTTCTTGCCCCGTCCCCCGAGTGTTCCGTACATTCATCAGTATACAATGTGCAGTTCAGTGCACTGCCGGAGATCCCAGGAGTGGTGGGAAGGTTGGAAATAAATGTTGTCTGCTGGGTCCGTGATCTCTGTTTCTGGGTGTGAAAACATGAAGCTGAAAACATTCAGCTTTCCAAAAATGAGAATCTGGTCATGCACTGTTGCACGTCATGGAGTTTTTAGCTCGATTGGCCGATCCAGAGGGCCCGATTCTATTACGTTTGCAAGATATCACAATCTAAAGCTTAGCGGACATTTCATATGTCACACGCCGGGGATGGATACTACATGAGGGCGCATTGGGCCTAGACAGACCCGTTTCATAGCATGCTGGGAGGTCATGTTAACCAATGGTACGGCATATCACGATTATGCACACCGTCATCTTTTTTGGGGGGATTGAGATCTATTTCAATGATTTAGTGAATATGTATTTTCTTATCATTACATTCGGGAGTATTCTATGGCCATTCGGAAGTCGTTGGAATTGATGGACACAAATTTGAAGTAACAGATTTAGGAAGTCTGCTTTTTTCTCATAATTGACTGCGCATCGGACGCTGTGATGTTTTATTTCTTGAACGGGAATAGAATCGCCAGAGGTCGGTTGAAACAAAATGAAAGCTGCGAACACATGCCAGCTGCTACAAAACTTGCACACACTGCGATACAACGCATACCGACCAATTATGTGATGGTTGGAATCTTCCATTCTGCTTCTTAACGGAACAGTAGCTGTTTGGAAGAGCTAGAAAACACGGAAGGAATTAGCCAAATTCTTACCGAATCACACACGTATGTTCCGATAAGATAGTCTAGTGACTGTTGGATACAGTAGATAATATTATATTATCTACTGTATACTTTACTTGTTACTTAATACTTGTCTCTCGGACCCGAAAAACTAAAACGTTGGCTTTACATATAACACCCTTGAACTTAGTCAGTTTGATTAAAAATCCTGGATACCTTCTGTATTTTCAGGCACTGTGCACTGGAAGGTCTGGGAATGCTCAAAGAGGCGAAACGCATAGTATTCGCAAACTGAGCATGACATAATGACAAACATGTTATTTTTGGCAAATTTATGAGAGCTGGTGCTCTAAAAAAAAAACACTGTTGTTTCACTTTGCAAGAGCACAATCCCTGACTTGGTACCGTTTCTTTCAGGTCCCGCAAAACTCGGATACGCCATGAATGTTGGGATGGGATGGGATGTTAAATTACTGCTGGCTAGGTCCCCTTGTGCTGCACAGGATGATCTTTATATAACAAAACCATGAATCCTCTGCAATTACTGGAATCGCATTCGCTTTGGGATGCCGAAACAACTGCCGGGTGCCTAAATCTAATGGGATGACCCTACAACAGCTGAAGTACTCGCTCCGCAAGTTTCAGGGATGTCCTACAACGTGTGGGATGTCCCTATGCAGGCTCTTGCAGTGAATCGGGTGGCACTGCAGATTGAGGGCGCCCATAATGGCTCGAAGCCTCCTTTTCAGACTGCAGATGTGTTCCTGCAACATTTAGGGTTAAGCTACAGTGGCTGCGATGTCATATCTGCATTTTGGCAGCATGGGCGACAGAAAAGCAGGGGCGCTGCGCCTTCCCTTGCGCGAGCAAAGGGTCATTGCACCCCCTTGTTGATCTTATTAGAACTGCTTACTCTTCATAGATACCGATTTCTTAAAATAAAACAAATCTTTAAAGCTAAGCGCGTATTTTTTCCCGTCACTTCTCCAGAACGAATAATGCTTCAAAGATAATTATTGTTCGGGTACACAGCACGCTTCGTTAGGCATCACTGCTGAAATTCACTGTGATCTTCTTTGCGACATTTGAAGCGAAAGCTATAGTCACTTCGCCCGCATAACTTAACCCAGCGGCAGATCAAGTGGAGCCTATGTTGATATGCTAACTGGTGCCGTCCACCATATCTCGAACATAGCCCAGCACTCTCTTGTCACAGATTTTGATGAAAATTTGTATACAAGGTTATCTGAGGCCCTGAAACGATTTCTGGCTTTTCAGTGCAATCAGAAAAGCGGTTCACGAGTTATTGCCTACGGCGTTTTTCTGAGTTCGCACTGACGGTTAAACTTTTAGAGACAATATCGTAGTGTTATGCAGATATAAATTTGTAACAGTGTTGCTAAACACGCACTGTTTTAATCGTATAATATCTAACTGTGGGTGCTGTGACCTCTTAAGTCAGCCGATCTACCATGTCCCGCATATGTCGCGTCTAGTACTTTTCCGTCCGGCGCCGGCAACGCGGTCACCGGCACTCGTCGGAACCGAATCAGCGTTTTACGGGCCGACGCCCAGCAACCGTGACGTGTGCCCGTCTTCCAGCCGGGCTGTGCCCGACGAACCACCCGCGGCAGCAGACCTGTCTTGACTGTCGAGCCGCGCGGGCCTGTCGCGCTGTCGGTCGTGTACATAAATTAATAACTGTATTTCGGCCTCCAAATTTACAATTGAAGTCAATCGCTGTCGACTGTCAGCCTGGAATATTATTGCGAACGTCTTTTCTGTCTTCGAGCGTCCCCATATATTTACTCTACTTTCTGCACAATATATCGTGCAGAGAACAGGGTCGTCGCCACCGGGGGGGGGGGGATTGCCCCCCCTGCCGTGAGACTGGGGGCGCCGCCCCCTGAAATTTGAGGAGGCCCCCAGGACGAAAAGGAGGCCCTCCGAGACGAAAAGGAGGCCCTCCAGGACGAACAGGAGGTCCCCAGGACGACAAAGAAACCCCAGGACGAAAAAAGGCCCCAAGACGAATAGTAGGCCCCAAGACGAAAAAGAAATTATACAAATTAGGGGCCTCCAGGAGGAGGCCCATAATTTGAAAAAGAAGTCACCTAGGAGAGGGTAGGAGGCCCCAGAAATCAAGAGATTGCCAAATATTGACACGGAGACCCCAGGACGAAAAGGAGGTCCCATGATGAAAAGGAGGCCTCCAGGACGAAAATTAGACCCCCAGGACGAAAAGGAGGCCCTCCAGAACGAAAAGGAGGCCCCAGGACCAAAAGGACGCCCTCCAAGACGAAAAGGAGGCCTTCCGGGACGAAAAGAAGGCCCTCCAGGACGAAAGGGAGGCACTCCAGGACGAAAAGTATACCCCATGACGAACAGGAGGTCCCCAGGACGACAAAGAAACCCCCAGGACGAAAAAAGGCCCCTGGACGAAATTGAGGCCTCAAGACGAGAAAGAAAGTCTACAAATTATGGGCCTCCAGGAGGAAGCCCATAATTCGAAAAAGAAGTCACCTAGGGGAGGGTAGGAGGCTCCAGAAATCAAGAGAGTGCCAAAAATTGGCACGGTGGCCCCGAACATTGCAAAAGAGTCTCAATACGGGAAGGGAGGCCCAATAAACTGAGAGGAGGCCCTAAGCCGGAAAAGAAAGCCAGTGGATATGAGATGAGGTTTCGGAGCAGGGACGTCGCTACCGGGGTGGGAGCAACGAGGGAAATCGTCCCCACCCCTTGCCTTAAGACTTGGGGGTGGGGGCCCCTGTAATTTGAGGAGACCACTATGCGGAAATGCATAATACAAAAAGGTGAGCAAGGAGCCAGACGGGACAGTAGATGATGCTGTCGAGGTGAATCCAAGACTGACAACGAGGTCCCCAGGAAATATCATCAGGTTCCTATAAGAGACATAAAATAGAGATTGTGAGGACGCCCCCAGGACGAAAAGGAGGCCCCCAGGACGAAAAAGAGAACTCCAGGACGAAAAGGATGCCACCGAGACGGGCAAGAAGCCACCCAGGGTTACACGAGAAGGCTTCCGATGGGTGGCAGGATATTCTTAATTTGGAAAACGAGGCCCCAAGATGGAAGAGAAGGACCCTACAATAGAAAACAATGACAAGAGATATTTATCCGGACGCAAAAGGTGGCCCCAAAATTGGTAAGAAGGTCCTCCTCGGAATGAGTGAAGGCTACTGAGACCAGCAAGATGAGGCCAACATTTTAGACGACAAGTACCCTAGAACGGAAAATTTAAGACAAGGACGCAAAAGCAACCTGCTAAGAGAATAATGAGGCTCCAAACACAGATGAGGATGACTCCAAGACGTGAAAGGAGTCCCATAATTTAAAAAAGGAGTCACCTAGGAGAGGGTAGGAGGCCCCAGAATTCAAGAAAGGTCCAAAAATTGGCACGGAGGCCCCCAGAATTGTAAAGGAGGCCCCAATAGGGGAAGGGAGGCCCCAGAAAGTGAGAGGAGGCCCTGTGACGGAAAAGAAAGCCAGTAGATATGAGATGAGGTTTCGGAGACGCAAAAATAGGCACCAAAACGAGTAAGGTTCCACCAGAATAGAAAAGGATGATCCAGCGACATGGCAGGAGGCACCTAATGCAGAAGAGGACGACACAAGGTTGGAAATAAGACTCCATGATGAACGAGAGGCCCAAAAATTGGAGAGAAAGGTCATTGGATAAGAGAGATAGCTCCCAGGCGGAAAAGAAGCTTCGCAGATGGCCAAGAAGGTACCCGAGAAATAACAAGACCACTGAGATAAGAAAGGTTGTGTATAATTTGGAGGAGGAGGAACCTGGGAGAGAAGAGGAGTCCACCAGGAGATAAGATACCACCCTTAAGATGGGCGATGTTCGAATGAAAACGCAGAGCAAGAGGTCCCCAAGACGTAAGAGGAGGCCACTAATTTGAGAAAAGACTAGAGGAGAAATGAGGGCCCTGCCGGACTCGAGAGGAGTCCCCAAAAAAGGGGTATGTCTGCAGGACTGAATGAGGCCCCGAAGACCAGAAAGACTTCCAAGAAAATGAGAGGGGGCCCTTAAGATGGGAGTGGTAACAGGTATGAAGTGAGGTTTCCAAAATTGAAGATTCCCTCAAGACTGGTAAGGCTTTGCCAGGATAAAGGAGGAGGCCCACGAGGCGTGGCAGGAGGCCCCTAATTTGGCAGATAATGTTCCTGGGAAATGAGAAGAAGCCCCATACCATGGTAAAGGGCCCAAGGATGTAAGAGAAGGTCCTTCAAGACGAGAGAGGAAGACATTTAATATAGAGGAAGGTAGGACATAAGACGTTGAAAGCCGGTAGTCTTCAGGAAATGGGACTAGATACTTATGGCGCGAGATGAGGCCTATAATATGCAAGAAACCCCTAAGAGATGGTAAAAGTCGTGCCGGGTGTTTCAAAATTAGATATGGACCCAAAAAAAATCCGGCCGGGACCCCTGAAAATCACGCTGAGCCTGGGTGTACCAAAAATTTACGACCGGACCATGAAAATAAATATAGTGGAACGACGGGTCGTACCATTCCATAACAGTCTCAATGGGACCAAAACAAATGAAGACAGAGCAACGAAAAACACTCCTGACATGGGTCCAACTCTGAAAAACACCCACAAAAACACACAAAAGCACAAGAAAACACTCCAACTCTGGGGCCCAACAATGATGCCAAAACCCCTAAAACGTTTTAGACCTAAAAAAGTGTCGAGGCAGCTAAAGCTCGCGCTAGGGATACAAATAAAATGACGTCGGGGCCCAAAAGATAAAATTGGACTATATGAAGAAATCGCGACGCAGCCCTTGAAAATCACCCTGGAGGCCCAGAAATCGCAGCTGCTCCAAAAATAAATTCTTAACCGGAATGTCACTCTGGGACGAAAATATACTCCTTCAGTGGCCGCAGTGGCAAATCAAAGGGGCAAATGCCCCCTCTATCCTGAGAGGCATAAGCTCTCAAGAATCGTGCCGGGCTCCAAAACTCGCGCTGGGGTCACCAAAATTCGTGTCGGTCCACCAGAATTCGCGCAGGGGTTTCCAAATAAGTACTTCGGGCCCCAGGCCTTAATGCATGCGTTGCAGTCATAAATAAACATACCTGGACCTCTAAAAAGATACACAAGAAGCTCTTATGGCACACAGAGGTCATAAGGACGCACCACGTCCTGCAAAAGAGGCCGAGACCGCAAATGGCAACATGGTTCCAAAACGAACAAAAACACCGGGCGTTACATGAAGACATCGGGATCTTCGAAAACGCCATGACGCGTTAAAAAAAATCATCGGTGTCCAAAAAAGCAACAACACACTGAAACGAGGAGGGGTTTCGAAAATGCATTAGGCCGCTGCGCAAAAAGACGCAGCGGGTCCAACAAAAAAACACTGAGGAAGGGCCTCGGTTCGACAGCCATTCTGGGAGGATAGCAGCAAAGATATCGGGTGCGTCAAAGCTGAGCGGTATTTGCATTTCATAGCTACCAGCAAATGTAGGTGGTGGGAAATTATTGATCGGATTTAATTACTCGGCTTTTCGCAGCGAGCGCCCATACTAAGCATTGCAGCACGTCAAATGTGGTACAAGGTTATCATGTGACAGTAATTAGCCAAAGGCAGAAGGCCTAGCAGAAACCTCAGCATCGTACGAAGTGTTGCTAATGCGTCGAATGCGCAAAATGAGTGTGCACGTGCACAGACGTTGGCGTCATGGCGACCGGGTGATATGAACTGGGATGCCTGAAATTGGGAAACTTTACGTTTCAAAGTGATGGGTAATATATTTTAAATTCAAGTTGGGGGGTTTAATACATTTTCTAAAGTCCTGCTCGTTTTAGGGTTTTGTTGTTTTTATGCACCGATAATATTTTTACGTGTCAGGGCGTTTTCGAAGATCCCGATGTGCTTATTTAGCCCCTGGTCCTTTTGTTCGATTTTGAACCATTTTGCCTTTTGGGGTTCCAGCCACTTTTGCAGACCCTTGTGCGTTAGCATGGCTCTTGCGTGCCTTAAGAGCTTCTAGTGTACTTTTTAGAGCTTCATGTATGAGCTTTAGAGCTTTAGATCTCCATGTATGTTTATTTAGGTCTGCAAGGCATGTTTTATGACCCTGTCAATTTTTGGGAGATTGTGTGCTTTAGAGCGTCAGTTGTATTTTCGGCCCCCACTGTGCTCTTGGGGTCCCGCTGTGTTTATTTGGGGCGTCTAACGCACATCTATGGCCCCTAGTTCGGTTTTGGGGCTTCGGAGCGATTTTTATGTGTCCCAGTCTGACTTATCGCTCCCAGGCGTGTGGTTCCAGGTACCCAACGCCAATTTTCTGGGCTCAATGCGATTTTTGTTGATCGTTTCTGATTTGTTCTTTCAAAAGTCCGAATTCCGGCCCGACATTTAGAGACCCCAGCGCCATGCATTTGTATCCCATCTCGATTTTCGAGATTCGGTACGTTTTTCGGCGGCGTACACTATTTGTGAAGGCATCTGGTAATATGTTCTGTGCTCCAGAGCCACTTTACTGACCATGACATCTATTTTTGGGGAATCCCTCCCAATTTTGGAGGGCTCCAGCTTGACATTTTCGGATACCGATCCGGTTGGTGTGGAATAGGTGTAATTTCAGCAATTTGAGTTTATTTTTCAAGGGATACCAAAATAAAACCGTAGAATTGGGTGGGGGAGCTGTGGTTGAAATCCGACGAATCAGGAAGGATAGTGGTAGATTAGGCCCCTCCACACGATAATTCAGTCGATCACTAATCGTTTCATTTTTATAGGCCCCCTGTGACAAAATAGCGGTCGAAATCCCAGGCGCGTGAATTTATTCGCGAAGAAGTTGTTATTTTAGCTTGTTTGACAGGTGCCTGGCAGCCAGCACCAAATGTTAGAAAAAAAATCGAAAATTCCTAAGATTCCAATCAGAAAACCAATGCAAAGCACTTCTTGTTTTCACCTTCGCGAAATTATCGTCCTGGGACTGAGAAATGGTCGCTTACGCTTTGCTTAGGGCATCAAGCTGGTAGTAATAAATAACAGTAGTGATGAATCCAACTATATTCAGTTATTCTTGGAGGACATAAAAGTGGGTTGATAAATGGGAGATATCTGTAAGATATGCTTAGCATCAGCCTCGCTGCAATCTAGAGGGCAGCGGGAAGACCCTTTTGTGAGATAAAGCATTGAGATTCTGGTTGCTTTTGACACTTAGGTATTATATTACTCATTTATACCCTAGTATGGCCCAGTTTTCAGCGAAAAATAATGATTATTGCTATTGCGTGTTGAGTAAATAATGCACCATGCCAAGAACAAACAGTACATTAATATGAATTATACATTAATATGAAATGAAAGGGCCTAAAACAATAGGAGGCCCTAACACAATAGAGGCCCATTTTCGGGGAGCAGGAAGCCCCCTTTCGATCTTGCCCGCCCCTGGAAGAATTTCGTGGCGACACCACTGGCAGACAACATATCATTTTTGCAACCGGGGTGATTCGTACGCGAGGTCGAGACCCTAGACTATTCACGAGCCTACAAGAACGACCTTCATTACAACTGGTGCCCGTGACTGCGGATTCTCTACACTGGTGAGGTGACGACCTCGATTTTCAACGAGTGGACTTCATCAACGACAACGCAGAACTTCAACACGACGTTCAGCGCGGACGGGGAAGGGAATACGTCTTCCGCACCATTAAGTAAGTCCAAGCAATATCCCAAAATCCTTCCAAAAAAATACCGCCTCCGATTTTCGACCACGAATAGAACTGTTAAATAAATTGCATAATCGTGTCGTATACCTGCTATGTACCGAATATTGTACGTGTAACTTGAAACATTTAATTCTCCACAGGGTGAGCAAAAATCCGAAAATTTTGTGAGCAAAAATTTTGTGAAAAATATAAATCAAACAACGTAATTAAACATGACCGAAATTAGCTTTGACTTCAACAAATTTCGGTTGGAAATGAGGGCACAAGGCAAGACGCAAAACGTTAAACCTTTTTCTGGGGAGTGTCATAATAAACTGTGCAATTGGATTCGCCAATTGGACCGTATCAGTTTTAGTATGGGTGAAGAATATATGCAAATTATTTGCATGAAAACGCTTTCTGGACCTGGAGCCGAATTCACGCAACGCGTACTCAGTCAACAACGAACTATGACGTGGGCACAAATTAAACAGTTGGTGCGAGAGAGATACTCTGGCCTTTCGGACCAAAAATGTTCCCAGGAGAGTGAGAAAGATGAAACAACATCATGGTGAACTGGTGCAAAATTTTTGAGAGACTGCTCGCCCTGCCACGTGAAGCCTACACGGACTTGGCAAATCCAACCACTCAGAAATTTTGATAGACGTTTTCAATAGAGGCGTGCATAGGAGCTGTTAGCAAGTAAATTATGCAGGCAGCAGTTCCGAAATCTGGAGGATGGCATCCAATTTGCAGTGATGGAGCAGAAAGTAAACAGGGTTATTGAGTTGTGTAGATGTGTGCAGAAAGAGGAACCAATGGAAGTTGATGAGAGTCATGTGGAAAAACGAGACGACAGAATAGACAAATTGCAGAAACTTGTGTTGGCCATAGGCCAATCGGTGAAAAAATTAGCGAAAGAACCAGAGACAGTGAAACAATCCAGTAACGACCAACCTCCGCCCCGAGTATTTAGCTCATCACATCAACGTTTTCCCCGACCGCCGCGAAACTATCCCTCTGGACCCCACTATGGACCCCCTCAGCCACGACCCCCATGGGACCTAGAATGTGGAGAGCACCACCAAACCCAGCCTACCGTTGGACTTCAGACGGCAAACCTATTTGCGTCAGGTGCGAACACATTGGTCACATAGGTCGGCAGTGCCGCTACGGACCAAATCTCCCTAGACAGGCGGGAAACTAACAAGCTCTATTGTGATTCACCACCGCGATAGAGCTGAGAAAATTCAGAAAGAGGAAACAAAGAGAAAGACGAGAACAGATGTTTCAAGGAAACGAGATCCAGAAAAACGTAAACAAAAACTGGCCCGTGCCCAACAAGTCGCATCAGGGTGAATACACCTATGGCGTGGCTACGCATAGGCAACCAAAAAGCTTATACGATAGTGGACACTGGGACCGATATATCATTGATTTCGAAAGAAATATTTCACAAAATCGCCGAGAAAAACATTGTAAATTTCTTCAGGGGACCGACGAGACTGTATTCCACTGATATCCGGAATGCATGTTGGGAAATTATTTTTTTAAACAATGTTTGGAGCAAAATTGGACTTTGAGAAAAAGGTTTTGTGCATTGAAGGCAACATGGTGCCACTGAGACCACAGCGACAGACCAGTGAGCAGGCGAGCTCACTAGTCCTAATCAAAGGACGCATACATATCCCGGCCAACACGGTCGTGGAGTGTCCGGCAGCTGTGAACAGAGTACAATTAGTGGAACAAACTTGTTATGTGCGGTCACTGGACAACATCCCACTAATTTCTGAGGAGCCCGGGCTGTTCATAGCCGAAGTGGTGGCCAAACCAGACCACATTAAACGCCTATCGATACGAATTGTGAATACCACCACGAGAGACTTTACCTTGTACCCAGAGCAGGTAATAGCATTCGCTGAGACTATAGCCGACTCGGATTTGGAAAACCTTGCTGACTTGTCCCAAGACATAGACTTGACACCGCCAACCGCACCCTCTGACCCACTCTAGCAAGCCAAACTGACTCACTTGACTGGTACTGACAAAGACAGACTGGAACAGCTGTTACGTGCTAACAATGACTTATTTGCCACGACTGACGCAGATCTGGGAACGACTGATGTCATCAAAATGGACATTGACACTGGAGATAACCCACCGATCCGACTAGCTCCCTACAAACGCCATTCTCTCAGCGAAAATATGTTGAAGAACAAGTCAAAGTAATGCTAGATTCCGGAATCATTGATGAATCAGACAGCCCCCTGGGCGGCTCCGATAGTAATTGTTCGCAAAAAAGATGGAAGCAACCGTTTCGCAGTAGACTTCAGCAAATTAAACAAGGTGACCAAGAAAAACAGCTACCCACTCCCCCTCATTGAGGACATCCTTGCTTCTTTGGGAGGTGCGAAGTTCTTTTCGTCTTTGGATTTGAAAGCTGGTTATTATCAACTTCCGATGTCAGAGGAGAGCATCCCCAAAACAGCATTCACGTGTTTTCTAGGCCTGTGGAACTTTCGCAAAATGCCATTTGGCATTTGTAACGCCCCATCCAAGTTCATGGAATTAATGAATAAGGTGTTGTCTGGAAGTCAAAATCAGTTTCCAACTGCCTACATCGATGATATAATAGTATATTCGAAAACTTTTGACGAACATTTGGCTCATCTCGAAGAAGTCATTTGCCGACTACGCAAAGCGAAGCTGAGGTTGAGGCTTTCTAAATGCGATTTCTTGAAAGAAAAAGTGCAGTATTTGGGACACGTAGTGTCCGCGTCTGGAATCGAGCCAAACCCTGAGAAGGTTGAAGCTATTCAGTATATGGCAGCCCCGATTAACGTCAAGGGAGTCCGCTCATTTATCGGTGTGTTCATCCTACCGACGTTTCATTCCAAGCTTCAGCCAAATTTCTACGCCACTTATAAATCTTACGAAGAAACATGCGAAATTTGATTGGACCGACGAGTGTGAACATGCTTTCGAAACACTGAAACACAAATTAGCTTCAGCGCCAGTACCGGCATACCTTGACATCACGAAAGAATATTCGTTAGGATGGAAATTCATCATTTTTACTGAACACCGTCCGTTGACGTTTCTGAACCTGTCAGAGATGAAGAATTCAATGGTTCAGAGGTGGACGAGCATGCTTTCAGAGCATAATTGTGAAGTAATACATCAAAGGAACCGAAAATGTTGTTGCAGACCATCTCAGTAGAGTGCAGGAATCCGATCAAGCCGTGAATGACACCGACTCTGACCATGTTCCCATGGGCGATCTCCGCCAAACCGAGTTCACAAAGCCAGAGGAAGAGCTTTGCAGATAAATAAAATTCAAGGACATAATAGTAAAATGGGAAAACAGAGGAGCTTCAAAAGGCTGATGAGGACCTAGCAAACATTCGAAAAGTCATGAATGACAAAAATCACGCAAATTATCGAGACACAGTTTTGCATTGTATGGAGTTGGACAAAGTCTACAAAGTCAGCGACGGACCTCGCTGTGGACCATTTCCAGGCTTACAACTATGCGTGCCTAAATGTCTGAGACAGGAAGTACTGAAGGAGATGCACGAAGGTTTCTTTGCAGGGCACATGGGCCTCGCGAAAACTTACGAAAAGCTTAAATTTAGATGTTACTGGAATGGAATGTGGAGAGACACAGTGGCCTACCTCAAGGCTTGCGTGCTTTGCACAGGACGCAGGGCCAAGGGAGCATCCGCCCCGATGCAGATACCAGTACCTCACTATCCCTTCCAAATGATTGTTATTAACACTTGTGGACCGTACCCAGAAACGCAAAAAAAATAACCGATACGTCAAACGATTATCGACTTGTTTTCCTCGTGGCCTGAAAGTTTTTGCACAGCACGAAAGGACGCTCACACCGTCGCAAAAATCCTTATGGAAGAAATCATCCCACGCCACTCATGTCCACGAGTCATCCTCTCTGACTTAGGATCCGAATTCAGAAAGTTGATGAATTGGAAACGTGCCTAAACATTCGCCATATCACAACTAGCGCGTATCGGCCGCAATCTAACAGAAGATGCGAACGTTATCACCGGTGCCAAAACGACATATTGGCAAAAACAATCAACAAAAATCAAGCTGATTGGGACAAAAAAAATCCCGCCACTCTTCCCGCCTATCGTACTGCAAACATTGGAAACTCCGGAACCATTTCGCCGTTCTTTACACTGTACGGCCGAGACCCCGTTCTCCCTTTGCACAATTTGCCCCAACCAAAAGTAAAATATTATGGAGAGGACTATGTCCCAAAAATGCTGGACAATTTACATGAAGCTTACAGCCACGTGAAAACTAACATCGTTGAAAGCCATGCAAGGAACCGAGAGTATGCTGACCAAAAAGCCAAACAGCGAAACATCAAAATTGGAGATCCCGTATATTTTTATGACACAACCATACAACCTGGCACGTCGCCAAAATAATCGCTCCCTGGAGACCCTACCTTCGGATTATCAAGCAGACTAGTCCAGTAAATTATGTGATTAGGAATCAGATCACTGGTAAGACCCGACTGGTATATGCCCAGAAACTGCGACTAGCGGACCAGAACACAGCTTAAGAAACCACCAAGGATTCCGACGAGGCAATGAACCAGAAGTATCTGGAGAAAGCGTCAAAGTTAGACCGTACAGCGGGTCAGTGAGTGGCAGGTGGCAGGTGGTAGGAGCGGGAGGAAGCCTAGTCGAACGGCCCAGCGGGCAGCCATGTATACATCGAATAGGTTCCAGGCATTGGAGGACTGTCCCCAGTATAGTATTAGTAAAGAGACAGTACTGGTCGTAGGCGACTCTCGTGTGCGACATTTAGATCGGGTATTCTGTAAAGGTATGAGGGACAGGAGGTGCATAACCAGGCCTGGTGCCAAGGTGAAGGACCTGGTACCAGTGGTGGCACAGGTCACCAGTGATCACCAGTTTAGTACAGCTATAGTACAGGTAGGGATAAATAACATAGGGGTCATTCCACGTCAAATCGCACAAGAAATTCCCCGACCCCCTCCGATTTTGATGAAAATTGGTACACCTGTAGTACCAAGTAAAAGAACACATCACGCCAACTTTTAGCCCAGAGTGACCTCTGTGGTCAGATCTAGAGGTCATCCTAGGTCACGATTTTTTACCGACTTGACATCAATAAATTGCAACTATCTCATGTGTTATTTAACTTAGCGGAATGAAATTGGTGTCAAAGTGCGCAGAAGCCCTGGGCCATTCAGAAATATGGCAAAAGTTGCACGTGACCTCCCCGTGACCTTTGACCTAACCAGGTCAAAGTATACAAATATATTTTTATATATGTTTGCCTGCCCCTAATTTGACGAAACGGTGCTCTATTAATGGTCGTGATATTATCTAAGAACCTACAAAAAATAAAGGCGGAGACTTGAAAACTTTTTGAGATATCGGCCTTTGAGTATTGTCATAGGACCAAATGCATGCATGCCCCGAGGCTATTTACCATATTATCGATGATAACTCTGGTTAACTTCGTCCGATTATCGTCAAATTTGTTGCGCAAGTCATCGGTGGCAAACTGAACTATTTTCCAGATTTTCAGGTTGACATGACCTCACATGAACTAACATGACCCTGGGAAGTTTGTATTGCCTAAATACATGCAATATTGCAACTTACGTGAATATTCATGGCCATGATATGATTCATGATAACCGAGAAATCGATAACATTGAGTACCGAAAGTGGACTAATACTGATAGGTCCACCTTAGAGGTGGTTACGCAAACTTCTGAAGATTTTGTGCGATCATTTTGCGAGCAGCTGGAAATACTTGTAAAGCATGATTTTGTCGCCCGTGCCCAAGGCAATTATCTGAAAGGCCTAAAGGAAACACTAGCTCCTGCAGAGGTAATTGTTATTGGAGATTTTTCCGAAAACTACGCTATGGTTACACAGGATGAGGTACGGTCCCATCACTGGAACAAACTGCAGGTGACAATCCATCCGTTTGTGGCTTATTGGCGAAACAACGCAGGGGACCTCAAACATTTTTCTTACTCTGCCATTTCCGATTGCCTGACGCATGATACTGTGGCTGCCCACCTGTTTCAAGGAAAACTCATTGAGCGCCTGGAAGCAGAATTAGGCCAGCGCCCCAAGAAGATATTTTATTTTTCAGATGGGGCTGCCTCGCAATACAAAAATTGTAAGAATTTCCTAAACTTGGCAGAGCGTTCCGTCGACTTTGGAATAGACGCCGAGTGGCATTTCTTCGCAACCGCTCACGGAAAGGGACCGTGTGATGGCATTGGTGGGACGTTGAAAAGGTTAGCTAAAAAGGGAGGTCTGCAAGGAACTCTGATTGAGATCCCGGACCAGTTTTATCAGTTTGTAAAAAACCATGCCACCGGCACGTGCGTGGAGTATTTTCCCAAAACCGAGTGGGTCAAAGAAACCAAAGCGTTGAATGACAGATTCGCAGCTGCTCGCACAATACCGGGAACAAGGAATGTCCATCGTGTTACTCCGTCTCCACGTAATGGTATGGTGGTTGTGAGATGGTTTTCCGGCAGCGAGACTAGCCGTGAGGTACGTGTGGCGAAAAAGGTTGGTAGTTCTTCGTGAATATACGGTACTGCTGTTCAACTTGTTTTATGGTCGCGGCTATTTGCATACCAGAAACATTTACTGGCCCTCCCGATAAAATGTTAGTACGAAACGCACGCGAGCTGAAACAATATATTCAGGCTATAAAAACCGAGGAAACATATTTTTTTGCGAATAACTGTTGCCAAAGTAAAGATAGAAATATAATTTTGTTACAATTATATTTTCCTCGTCAGGCCGCGTTGATTGATGTATCACATGACTTAGCTAGCTGAACATTTGATCCTGGCCCCAGTTTACCTCCAGGTCACCCTAAACCGAGGTCAAGTGACGACCTAGCTTGATCATATTATACATCATGATTAACCAGAGGATCTCGATGGCATTCAAATTATTTCTCTATCTTGATTCTACATAAAGTTATTGACGAAAGTGTGACATGACCTCATAGTGACCTCACGTGACCTTGCAGAGGACACTTGTTCAAAATAAAACTTGGCTCGTTTGGAGTAGCCTAACCTAAAACTAGGTAATATAGCCTGTACGAGCCAAATTCAGCGTTTTTTTTGTTCAGGAAAATATTTTTGTTTCCCTGTTGGCTTGTGATGGAGAAGTCACTGCCAGGTCATGTGAGGTCAGGTCAACTTGAAAATCTGGAAAATAGTTCAGCTTGCCACCGATGATTTGCCCACCAAATTTGACGATAATCGGACCAAGGAAACCAGAGTTATCATCGATGATATGGTAAATAGCATCGGGGCATGCTTCGATTTGGTCCTATGACAATACCTACTCAAAGGCCGATATCTAAAAAACATTTAGAGTCTCCGCCTTTCTTTTTTGCACGTTCTTAGATAATATCAGGACCATTAATTCAGCCACGTGTAGTCGAATTAGGGGCAGGCAAACATATATAAAAATGCATTTTTATACTTTGACCTCGTTAGGTCAAGGGTCACGGAGAGGTCACGTGCAACTTTTGCCATATTTCTGAATGGCCAAGGGTTTCTGCGCACTTTAACACCAATGTCGTTCCGCTAAGTTAATTAACATCTAATATATATGCATTTGATTGTTGTCAAGTCGGTAAAAATAGGCGACCTAGGATGACCTCTAAATCTGGCCCCAGAGGTCACCCAGGGCTGAAAGTTGGCGTGTGAGTTTCGTTCACTTGGCACAACAGGTTTATCAATTTTCATAAAAATCGGAGGGGGTCGGGTTCAAAATAGCCAATTCTTGTGCGATTTGACGTGGAATGCCCCATAGGTCCTGCTAGGAGTGAGGAACTTCTGCGGGACTACAGGGCCCTTCTGGCCACCCTGAAGGATAACAATACAGTCATTGTAACTGCAATTTTGCCTAGGGTTGAAGCTTTTCCTGAGTGGAGCTGTAGGGCACTGGCAACCATCACCAGGGTAGGTAAGCTCTGCCATGAGTTAGGTTTCACCTTTGTAGACGAGGGGTGCAGGTTCTATATTTCGTGGGACCTCTATCAGAGGGATGGCCTGCACTTCTCCGAGAAGGGGGTCCATTTGTTAGGCAAAGTGTATGAGCATGTCCTGCAGGGAAACTAGGAAATGGGGTGGGGAGGGATGAAATTGCATTGCCAACTCAGGAATATTCGAATAGTGTCACCCAAGGCAATAGAACTTCAAAGTCAGCACATAGGGTCAGTAGTAGTTCCAGGAGGCAGAGTGATAGTTCATCTAGTGATAAAAGAACTCCTCAGCATGAAAAAGAGGTGGTTATGGAGCATTTGTTAAGTGTATGATGTTTGATGCTCAGAGTATCAAATCCAAATTTGATGAGTTCAAGTGTTATGTTGCTGAGGAGGAACCAGACTTTGTTTGCACTACGGAGGCATGGGTCAGTGAATGGTGTTTTGGAGATAACTTGCAGGACTATGAGATCCAGGGATGCAATATGTTTTCGTGCAATAGAGGTCCAGAAATGAAAGGGGGTGTTGTTATGCTCTATGTCAATAGCTTCTTCAGTTCTCAAAAAGTAGCAGGTGGGGATAAAAATGTGTCTGTGGAGTCCATTTGGCTTAATGTCACTGTGGGAAGAGGCAACAGCAATACACTGAGGATAGGAGCTTTCTACCGATCAGGAGCCCTGCCACATTCTCAGCAACTGGAGCTTGACAAGGTGATTTGTGTCTGGAAATCAGTAGAAACTTTTAGAGGACGTGCCTTAATCTTGGTGACTTTAATCTAGAAGGATATGAAAATGTTGGTGTTGGCTCCCCATCATGCAAAATGTTTAGGAAATGCCTTGTAGAGGATCTGTTCTTACACCAGTTTGTACTGGAACCTACACGCATGGCTCATTCTTGGACCTTGTATTCTCGGATTTATGTGACTTGTTTCAAGACTTAACTGTAGAAAAAAAACTCTGGGAAGAAGTGACCATAGCATAGTTAGATTCAAGGCACATGTAGGGGAGATTATTATGGATAATTTGGTAAAGGTTCCAAATTTCAACAGAGCAGACTTTCACTGCACGAGAGCGGCCTTAAGTGCCATCAGATGGGAAGAAGAATTGTCCAACTTAAATGCTTCTGAAATATGGGAAAAGTCCAAATCTTACTTGAAGGAAATTCAGATAAGACATGTTCCCCAAAAGCAAAGACGCAAAAGAATGGTAGGAAAGCCAGCATGGCTTACACCAGACTTGATAAAAGCAATTAAGGCTCAGAAAACTGCGTTAGGATTGTTTAAAGAAGCTTAAAATGTCGTGAATCTAAAGGCGTATTGAAAAGCTAGATACACGGAAGCAAAAAAACCAGAGCAGCAAAGCGAGCAAAAGAACTGGATTTAGCTAGGAACTGTAACGGGGAGAGTAAAACGTTCTTTAGTTTCTACAAGCTGAGTAAAGTTTCTAGCACAATTGGTCCACTGGAAGTAAATGGGACTACATTGGGTGAGGATAGTAAGATGGTTGATAAGCTGAGCAAGCAGTTTAAATCAGTGTTTATATTGGAAGATATGACCAATCTGCTGACCGTACACCATAGTTCAGTGACATGTGATGTGATAAATTATGCTGATTTCACTGATAGTGATGTTGTTTACAATCATATCAGGAAAATCGAGCCAAACAAGGTAGCAGGACCTGATGATATTTATGCTAGGGTATTGCGGGAAGTTGAAAAGGAACTGGCATTTCCACTTAATATAATATTTTGTAGATCAGCTTCACGAAATGAAATTCAAACCGATTGGAAAAGGGCAAATGTAGTTCCTATGTTCAAGAAAGGAGAAAGAGGGAAAGTTGAAAACCATAGGCCAGTAAGTCTTACATCCCTAGTCTGCAAGGTATTCGAATCAATTATCAAGGATATAATAGTTTGTCATCTGAAAGGCAACAGATTGATTTAAGATACTCAACCTTGGTTCAGGAAAGGGCGGTCGTGTCCCACAAATATCTTGGACTTTTTGAACTTAAGGCCTTTGACAAGGTACTCCATAAACAGTTAATGATACAGCTTCAGACTCATGGTATTGCACGTAGCATCTTAAAATAGGTAGAGTTGTGGCTTTCAGACAGACACCAAAGAGTGATGCTAAATGGTACAAAGTCATCATGACAAAATATTCTTAGTTGAGTCGCCCAGGGGTCAGTACTGGGGCCACTACTGCTGATTATATTTGTAAAGAACATTGAAAGTGGCCTAAGCAGTAAAGGTTTGAAATTTGCGGATAATTTGAAGGTCTTTAGGGCAATAACAGGTCAAAATGAGCATATCTCGCTGCAAAAAGACTTAGACCAACTTGTGAAATGGTGCGAAGAATGGCAAATGAAATTTAATTTTCATAAGTGCAAAATCATGCATGTAGGTAAGCGCATATGAAGGCTGCATACTTGATGGGTGGCCAAGTGCTATCAGTGACTCAACAGGAGAAGGATTTAGGTGTTATTCTAAACACAAAATTGGGGGAATCAGAACAGACCAAGGAAGCCAGGAAGAAGGCACTGAGAATGCTCGGGGAAATAAATAGGAATGTAGCACACAGAAGTGAGGGGAGGGGGAGGGAGAGGGGAGAGGGAGAGGGAGAGGGAGAGGGAGAGGGAGAGGGAGAGGGAGAGGGAGAGGGAGAGGGAGAGGGAGAGGGAGAGATAGAGAGTACAAAAGAGGGCTACAAAAATGATAAATGGTATAAACAACCTGTCATATGAGGAAAGATTGAAGAAATTGAATATGTTTTCACTTAGATATAGAAGGCTGAGAGGAGATCTCGTCGAGGTCTTTAAAATTGTCCATGGTCTGGAAAGGGGATATCTTGGGGAAATGTTTGAATTTAACAGAAACGATGCAATTAGAGGTCATGAATTCAAAATTAAAGTTAACCACAGCATAATGAGGTTAAGGCAGACTTTCTTCACCAACAGGCTAGTAGAACACTGGAACCAGCTGCCAGAAAACATTGTCAGTAGCACCACATTGAACATTTTTTAAAACAGCATAGACAATCATTATACGAATAGAGGGCTTGCTTTGCAGTATTACAGGGAGGGCTGATTGACAGATGTGGTGGGCAACTGGTTCAGTGTACAGAGTGCAACCAAGAAGGGCCCTTGTGGGTCATAGTTGCACTAACATTTTATGTCTTTATGTCTTTAAGAGCCTAAAAACAATAGGAGGCCCTAACGCAATGGAGGCCCCTTTCCGGGGAGCAGGGGGTCCCTTTCGATCTTGCCCCCTGGAAGAATTTCGTGGCTACGCCACTGCGGAGACAAATAAATGTTCGGATCCTCGCAAAGCACTTAATTATATTTTATGTGTGAAATTGTATTTGGATTCCAACACCAAGCGGAAACTTTCAATGCCATTTGGATGTGTGCCGAGATTGTTGGGTTCTTGAGCATGTGAACACAAAACGCTGCATCCATCTCTCTGAATGTGTGGAAGAATTCCTCGGTGGGAACCGTCAGGCCGCTACGGCTTAGGAGGCGAGTCCAGAGCGCTTCTCGTGGTTCATCTTCGGGATACGCAGATGGATGCCCAGCGATCTGTCCGCTGGTTTCTTTCTGGTCATGGACCAGGCCACACATCATCCCCCCCCCACCGCCACGCTTATCATTTAGCATTCCTTCAACTCACATCATTATCTGGTGTGACTTGAAGGAAGCTGATATCCATTTCTATGGGAAATGAAAACTCAGCAAATCAGCAGTTCAGGTTTATATGCTGATATCTAGAAAAGAAAGTAATTTCACTGAAAAAAAATATCGTTCAACTGAGAGTTTTCAAATACTAGGAAAAAAACACTAATTTTGACAATGACAGTACATGTTATCCCCACGGCATATAAATATGGAAAGTGTCGGGAAATGGGGTTTTTGGTGGCCAACAAAGAACACTGATGTCAAATTACAAAAACATCCTAACTGAATCTCGCCTAACCAACTGATGTTGGACCTCTTAAAACATACTCATGTTCGGTCAGCTAAAACCTATTGATATTGTATCCTGGATGTTGAACGTGATTCACGAAGGAAATGGGAGATCCATTGTACCTTAATTACGCTCTCGCATCAATTGTGCACCGTATATTAATTAACCTAGTGACATGGAAACTCAGTTAATTGAAGCATGCATGTTGCATCCTAGGCTGAATCTGTTATCATTACCCCATGTAGAAAGGGCTGGCCATTATTCTGCTAGAATATCATGATGAAAATGTTAGAAATAGCCATATACAAATATATTTATTCATTTTTTGGGTATAATTAAACCTCGTTTCGGCCTTTCGTGCACGACTGCCTATCCTGTCTTCTTCTCATCTTTCGCTACTCCCATGCAGCCTTGTTCTTCATTCAACATAGTTTATGGAAAATTATTTTTAGGATACTGGGAAGAAGTTGGTAGTAAGCTTCAAGAAGTTCAGTCCATACATTTGTCTAAAAATTATCTTCATTGGGGCTTCTTATATATAAATACCAAGGTTTTTGGAATTTGGCGGATAGAATACAAACAACACAATGTTTTTCCTGAAAAAGGGGTAGGCTAGGTTTGGACTGGGAAAAGATTGTGGTGCTAACTCAACCAGCATTGCTGCATATATGACATAAAGACATAAAGACATAAAAGATTAGTGCAACTCCGAGCCACAAGGGCCCTTCTTGGTTGCACTCTGTACACTGAACCAGTTGCCCACCAAATCTGCCAATCAGCCCTCCCTGTAATACTGAAAAGCAAGCCCTCTATTCTTATAATGATTGTCTATGCTGTTTTTAAAGATGTTCAATGTGCTGCTACTGACGATGTTTTCTGGCAGCTGGTTCCAGTGTTCCACTACCCTGTTGGTGAAGAAAGTTTGCCTTAACCTTGTTCTGCTGTGGTTAATTTTAATTTTGAATTTATGACCTCTAATTGCATCATTTCTGTTAAATTCAAACATTTCCCCAAGGTATCCCCTCTCCAGACCATTGACAAATTTAAAGACCTCGATGAGATCTCCTCTCAGCCTTCTATATCTAAGTGAAAACATATTCAATTTCTTCAATCTTTCCTCATATGCCAGGTTGCTTATGCCATTAACCATTTTTGTAGCCCTCTTTTGTACTCTCTCTAAAAGCCAACAATCTTTTTCATAGCTAGGAGACCAAGCTTGGATGCAGTATTCCAAATGTGGCCTGACATTATCCTTCATTACCAATTACCCCAATCAAAGGAACAAATTTCGCATTACTTCACATTAGTGAAGTTTCACATTAGTGAAGTTTCACATTAGTTGTATGCATTGAGTGTTTGGAAACTCCCTCTTACCATACTACCACTACTGCCCAACCATGATGCAATGGGCAAGCAATTACCAAATTGTGCACAGGTTGGTGAATGGCACAGTATGGCATGGTTACATATAGCACACAGGAACAATATGATAACTGACAGGGAACCAACGCACATGGCAACATTAATCACCAGATTGCATCAATGACATGCTGACCAAGTTGACATTGTGGGTATAAGACCTTTATTCGCATAAATTGTCTGAGGTGTGTGTTCTCAATATCATCCACGCCATGGATAAATTAATTATGGTGATGGTGCCTTTCGGTTCAAAGCCACCGGCACGCAAGCAAAATAAGATAGAACATTCAAGCTTCAATGAATGGGTCTGTTCCCGTGGCTCCACTAACCTCCACAAACCTCCACTGGTCGTTCCCGTGGCCAACCCAGTGGAGATTTTTCCTCCACCAACCTCCACCAGTGGAGCAAAAGCTCCACCAGCCGAGGAGCAGGGTCCAATTGTCCAATTCAGTGGAGCTCAATCACTAGTTTCATATATTTGCACGTAAACAACGTCCTTCGTCATATGAATCTCATCTTCATGCGTCAGCTGAATACCAGGATCATCCTTCGCAAGGCAAATATGAAATTACAAGTATGAACAATAATCGAAGTAGCAGATGCAGACCACAAAGCATCCTTTTTGTGGCCTTTGATATACGTCATTCGTCCTAAGGGCAAGATGTTACTTTACTGGCGGGATCCGCCGCAACTGCCGCAATGCGGCGCCAACTAAGATTTCACTCAAGCCCGATCGAGGAGGTCGAGAAAGTTGGGATGGGAAAAGCCAGCATCGGGTAGAAAAGCGTCTCGGGGCCCAGGCAGCCAGACACCAGATTATATGCTGTACATTAAGAAGGTAGGCTGTAACCAATCACAAAACTGGGGAGACGACTTCTGGTGCTCAACCGAGATGGAAGAAAGATTGCTTGGTTCATCCCATAGGCAAAAGGAACATCTGTTCTCCCTACGGTTCCTGAGGGCCCCTACATCGCTAGAAATAAAGACAATTTTGGGACTCGTATTATAAGTCATCCTATATTCATTGTGTGATCATCTGGACAAACATTTGAGGAGCAATTTGATCAATAGCGCCAGATATCGCGCCAAACACTTCCTTTTTGTCGCAGAATTCAGACCGCTGTCAGCTGATTTCTCCACCGGTCGTTCCCGTGGGCAGGTCTCAACTAGCCTCAACTTACCTCCACTGAGTTCCTTCTGGTGGAGCCACGGGAACAGACCCAATGACTAATATGCTTTGCAACCAACGGGGAACTAATCGTGAGAAAAGCGCCATAATTGTGCAAAAATGGAAGCACCATATTTAGTATATTTATTGGTATAGTCCAAAACTAGAATATAATTTAGCAGTATTCTGGAATAAAAAAGTGTTTCTGGTATATGACGTCACGACATAGGTTTTGTCTAGTTTAAACTAACTATACTAGAACAGGGAACTTTGGAGTACCTGTTGTCTCTAGTTATCTTGCAGGGCACCAGCAAGGCGATATATACGAAGTGGCGTCATCCCTACTGCGCAGCTTTCTGCGCAGGTCCTTATATGACGTCATCTGGGGTACCACTTAATACGGGCCGAGCCGCTAACATGCTGTCGAATATACGCAGCGTATGCATAGTACGGGAGATAAAATGAGGATTTAAGAGGTGCAGGTGCAAAAATTAGAGCGTCATAGTCCCGGAATGGATCTCCAATAACTTTTATACACATATTATAACCGGAAGAACGTACAAAGCGAGGTAGGACAGGTCAAATATGGCAGAGAATTAGCATCTTACCGCGGCGAATTGGAGTAAGGACGTATCTGAAGTGTGGTCGTCGCCATGATGGAATCAGGTGGGGAAGGGGGTCGAGTCCCTTAATGTACATCAAATTTAGCATTGGGCTTATGATGCTGCATGCCAAAATTAATTGACCAAAAGGCCTTTTAACCCCTCTATATGCGGCAGTGCCCATGATACAGGAGGCAAGGAAGGGAACAATCGTTTCCTTTTACGATCGACAAGACCATAGGGAGCACGTGAGAGGGAGACAATCCTTTTATGGGGGCATCTGTGAACCTCCGTACCAGTTCAGAAACATGGGTGGAACTTCCAGAAAACGATTTGGGAGACGCAATTCCTGGAGGTAACAGGAAGGCCTATGTATTGGGGGAGGTGGGCTTACGCCAGGCAGAAGCGGGGTTGACCCATCCAAAAAGTATGTGAAATTTCACTCTAATTCGAAGGTTACATTCGGCGGATGGACTGGAAAGCGGTCAGGCATAGGGTGCTAAAAGCAGTCAAGCATGTATTGGCGGCATTCCCTAACAATGCGTTCAGAACTAGATCTGGATGATTCAAAACACTCCTACACGTCCGCATAGTCGACCTAGTCGGCTATGTGCTGTTTCCGATTCAGAGCATGAATGAAGGATCACAATCGAAGTTCGTGGAGCAGAGACTTTGCACATCGTTCTTTTAAATCAATGATCATAGGCCTCATGAGCAACAATGAAATGGCATACGCCACACCTGTTTCATAGCAGTACCAGAGCCGGTAGCATTGTCAAGTGCCGCGAGGACGGGCGCAGCTTGTCTGCCCCTGGTCACAGCGGCAGCAGCAAAACACGCTAATAGGACAGTGGGACCGGGCGATACGACGGCAGAGTTAAGTGCCGCCAGGACGGGCCGACACAGGGAGCGCCGCCAACCCGTCGGTGGTCACAGTGGCAGCAGCAAAACACGCCAACAAAACGGCAGGATCCGGCGGCATGAAACCAATGCAAAGTGCCGCCAGAACGGGCAACACACGAGGCCCCGCCAGTCCGCCCCTGATCACGGTGGCAACAACAAACACGGTTACAAATGGCAGAACTGAGCGACACGACACGACACACAGCAGAGACGGTGACACATGGCCGGCAGTGTGAGGGTGGACATCCTATCGCTGCCTGGTGACATGATGGCGGACCTGCCTAGATGCCCGCTACTGCGCTCTCCCGAGCAGAGTTCTTTCGCAACCAGCAGATGCGCACATGCAGCCTAACTCGAGTCAACCTCCGTCTCACACAACTAGCGCCACTCCTAGCTTCGACTGCCGGCTACTAATGACTCCAACCCCGGGTCTCACGATGCTGGTGTCGCCTGTGCAGGTTGAGTCCATGATGAAGCAGACATCAGAATTGAACTGGTTTGGCATCGCCCTCTACCACGTATGTGGCATGCAGCGCCCGCCGCGACCGATGGTGATTAACCAAGAGCTGGACACAACGGCCAGGAGCGCCTCCGGTGCTTCAGACGTCGGACATCCAAGCGATGTATTGACGTCTCATTTTGTAGGCGACGAAGCCGGCAACGACGGCAAGGCCGTCCTGCTCCAGTACCAGTTTGCTGATGATGGTCGTGTTAAAATTAATGTGAATAGAAGTGGCATCAAACTAATTGAACTGGTTCTTTATTTAGCTATACAAAGATAAGATATGAAGATAAGGTAAGCAACATATGAAGGCTTCATATTTGATGGGGGTGGCCAAGTTCTATCGGCGACTCAGCACTTTGGTGTTATTCTGAACACAAGATTGGGGGCATCAGAACAGACGAAAGAATCCAGGAAGAAGGCACTGAGAATGCTTTGGAAATATATAGGAATGCATCATGCATAAATGAGGAAGTCATCAGGAAGCTTTATTTTGCATGTCAGGCAACATTTGGAATACTGTGTCCAAACTCTGGCTCCTAGTAATGCAAAATATTGTTCGCTTTTAGAGAGTGCAAAATATGGCTACAAAAATGGTTAATGACATAAGCAACCTGGCATATGAGGAAAGATTGAAGAAATTGAACATGTCACTTAGATATAGAAAGTTGAGAGGAGCACTCATTGAGGTCTTTAAATTTGTTCATGGTCAGGAGGATGGATATATTAGGTAAATATTTGAATCTAACAGAAATGATGTACTTAGAGGTCATTAATTCAAAATTAAAGTTAACTACAACAGGACAAGGTTAAGACAGTCGTTCTTCACCAACAGGGTAATAGAACACTGGAACCAGATGCCAAAAACCATTGTCAGTAGCAGCACATTGAACATCTTTAAAAACACCATAGGCAATTATTACAAGAATAGAGGGCTTGCTTTTCAGTATGCCAGGGAGGGCTGATCGACGGATTTGGTGGGCAACTGGTTGAGTGTTTAGAGTGCAGCCAAGAAGGGCCAATGTGGCTCATAGTCACACTGCTCTTTTGTGTCTTGATGTCTAAGACGCTCAAAAATGCAGCAAGCATTCCAGACAAGCATGATGCAACACTCCATACCATACAGATCTGATAGGCATGCTAATTCATGGAATGACACCAGAAAAGGCAGGTGTTGACACTGACATCATTTTCAGCGGGATTCGTGGCCAGGATCATAATCATCAGAGGTAAAGTGGTTGGAACAAATGGATGGGCTGGTTGGATGAACTCCATCAGCTCCTTTTCACTGCCAACCAGGTCTTATATGCATTTTCATCTCTTGGAAAAACATAAGCATGTTGGTTGACAATCTCTTCTTTTCATATTTTTCTTCCAGATGATAAACGACACACCACAACAGAACACTACAATAAATCTACAACTAAAATGCACGTGCATCGAGCACAAGGTGTGACAGACATAAAACCAAGCATAAAACAAACTACGACGAAGCTATTTAAACAGCTGCGCTATTTATGACTCAACTGCGCCACCTAAGAATTTGAGGAAATGAGTGCCCCTAAAACGCTGCATTCGTGATGGTCGTCGCCTAATTCGCAGCCTAACTGTGAATGATAAAATAACAGCTCAATACGATTCCAAAGGCACAGACGTGATATTATATGATTTAGAAAGTGAGTTGAAGTGAAAATATTTCCATTTTAAAATGCATGAAACCATTAAAACGGCCCAAAAGTTGTACCCCAGATGACGTCATTTGTACCATTCGACCCGACACGCAGGAAGGCATGGGGATGACAGGGGCCTGGGCACCAGCAGCACGCGTTGTATTTTTTCCCAGTACAAGGAAGCTACAGAGCTCATTTGGTTGATTGATGGGCCTGCCGCGTGACGTCAGTATCTCCAGTACCCAGAGTGCACCATCTGTTAGCTCCATTCGTCGCGTCGGCGGAAATTTCAATTCGTCTCGTTTAGCAACGGATGCGTATGGTCTGAGTTCCCCTGAAGCTGTAAGAGACTGAATTGTGAAAGAAAGAGGCTTCGAAGAAGCCGGTGTAACTGTTCAAGCAACCCTAACCTGAACCGGCGATCTTTTACTTTTGCACGTGGGTAAACCGCGTGAGGTAGGCACAGATGATGTAAATACCTATAATGTATTTTCCAAAGGATAAAAAATCCGTGGTGCTAAAATCAAACTTCGCTGCAATCCTGGATTGAAATATTCCATTTTATGCGAGAAAGGTGTACATTTTTGTTCGCATCTGCTTCACCAGCACTTGTAAGCCGTCGGTTAGCAAACCCAGGTGCGTCGCCACCGGGGGGGCAGCAGGGGAAAGTGCCCCCTGCCGTGAGACTGGGGGCGCCGCCCCCGTAAATTTGAGGAGGCCTTCAGGACGAAAAAGAGGCCCCCAGGACGAAAAGGAGGCCCTTCAAGGCGAAAAGGAGGCCCCACAGGACGAAAAGGTGGCCCTTCAGGACGAAAAGGAGGCCCCAAGGACGAAAAGGAGGCCCTCAGGATGGAAAGGAGGCCCCCAGGACGAAAAGGAGGCCCTCCAGGACGAAAAGAAGGCCCCAGGACGAAAAGGAGGCTCCAAAGACGAAAGAAATTCTACAAATTAGTGGCCTCCAGGGGGAGGCCCATGATTTGTAAAAGAAGTCACCTAGGAGAGGGTAGGAGGCTCCAGAAATCAAGCGATTGTCAAATATTGTCACGAAGGCTCCCAGGACGAAAAGGAGGCCATGAAGACATTGGGATCCTCGAAAACGCCCTGACACATAAAAATAACCGGTGCCCAAAAAAGCACACACTAAAACGGGGAGGGGTTTCGAAAATGCATTAGGCCGCTGCGCAGAAAGACGCAGCGGGTCCAGCAAAGAACACATAGGAGGGGCCTCGGTTCGGCATCCATTCTGAGAGGATAGGGACAAAGATATCAGGTGCGTGAAAGCTGAACGGAATCTGCATTTCATAACTACCATAAAATGTGGGAGGTAGGAAATTAATGATCGAATTTAATTACTCGACTTTTCGCAGCGAGCGCCCATACATCACGTCAAATATGGCGCAAGTTTATCCTGTGACAGTAATTAGCAAAAGACAGAAAGCTTAGCAGAAACCGAAGCATCGCACGAAGTGTTGCGAATGCGCCGAATGCGCGCACGTGCACGGACATTGGCGTCGTGGCGACTGGGTGATATGAAATGGAATGCCTGAAATTGGGAAATTTTACATTTCAAAGTGATGGGTAATATACTTTAAATTCATGTTAGGGTTTTAATGCATTTTCTATACTCATGCTCGTTTTAGGGTTTTGTTGCTTTTATGCACCCATGATATTTTTACGTGTCAGCGTGTTTTTGGAAATCCGGATGCGCTTATTTAAACCCCAGTCATTTTCTGCGATTTGGAACCATTTTGCATTTTGTTGTTCCAGACATTTTTTTTTAGACCCTTGTGCGTTAGCATGGTCCCTGCGTGGCTTGAGAGCTTCTAGTTATTTTTTTTAAAGAGCTCCATGCATGTTTATTTAGGGCTGCAACGCATGTTTTGAGGCCCTGTCGCTTTTTGGGAGATTGTGTGCTTCAGAGTGTCAGTTGTACTTTCGGTCCCCGTTGTACTCTTGTGGTCCTGCTGTGTTTCTTTGGGGCTTCTAACGAACATTTGTGGGCGTTCGGTTTTTGGGCTTAGGTGCGATTTTTCTGTGTCCGAGCCTGACTTATCACTCCCAAGTGCGTGCTTCCGGTTACCCAACGCCGGTTTCCTGGGCTCAATGCCATTTTTGTGGATCTTTTCTGATTTTTTCTTCTCTCAAATGTCCGAATTCCGGCCAGACATTTCGAGACCCTGGCGCCATGTATTTGCATCCCATCTCGATTTGTCGAGATTCGAGTTTTTTCGGCGGCGTACACGATTTATGAAGACATCTGGTAGTATGTTCGATGCTCCGGAGCCATTTACCGACCCTGACATATATTTTTGGGGAATCCCTCCTTTTTTTGGAGGGCTACGGCTTAACATTTTTGGATACCGATCAGGTTGTTGTGGTATGGATGTAATTTCAGTACTGTGAGTTGATTTATCAAAGGATACCAAAATAAAACCATAGAATTGGGTGCGGGAGTTAGGGTTGAAATGCGACGAATCAGGAAAGATAGTGGCGGATTAGGCCCCTCCACAGGATAATTTAGTTAATCACTAATCATCACGTTGCAATAAGTTCCCTTTGACAAAATTGCGGTCGAAATTCCAGGCGCGTGAATTAATTCGCGACGAATTTGTTATTTTAACTTGTTTGGCAGGTGCCTTGCAACTAGCACCAAACATTATAAAAATTCACAAATTCCTAAGATTACAATCAGAAAACCAATGTTACCCACTTCTTGTTGTCACCTTCGCGAAATCATCGTCCTAGGACCGATAAATGATCGCATATGCTTTGCTTAGGGCATCAAGCTGGTGGTAATAAATAACAGTAGTGATGAATCTAACTACATTCAGTTATTCTTCAAGGACATAACGGTGGGTTGATAAATGGGAGATGTCTGAAAGATATGCTTAGCATCAGCCTCGCTGCATTCTAAAGGCCAGCGCGAAGATTCTTCTGTTGGAAAAGCATTGGGAAGTTGGTTGGTTTTGACCCTTAAGTATTTATCCACATATTACTTATTTATACCTTGGTATGTCCCAGTTTTCAGCGAACAAATATTGTTTTTGCGTGTTGAGTGAGTAATGCATCATGCCAAGAACAAACAGTACATTGATATGAAATCATGTTTCCCATTCCCGAACCATGCTAAAGGCCTAAAAACAATAGAAGGCCCTAACACAATGGAGGCCCCTTTTCGGGGAGCAGGAGGCCGGGGAAGCTCATAAGATCTACTGTCAGGAAGCCCCCTTTCGATTTTGCCCACCCGGAAGAATTTCGTGGCGACGCCACTGAGCAAGCCTCGGGTATTTTGTCCTTTACAAAACAAAAAAAACACTAATCACTACAGAATATTTCACTGATGTATGATAACGAAAGCAAACCTAACCATGCCACTTCAAAACCATTCAAATTTCCGCGGACGCGACGAATGGAGCTAACAGATGATTCACTCTGGGTACCAGAGATAATAACGTCACGCCTCAGGCCCATCAACCAATCACATGCGCCCTGTGGCTTCCGCGCACTGCTGACTAGTCAGCTGATTACGGTCAAGGTCGTGACGTCACACCATCCCGACGGTGCATAACCTCTGGGGGTATACGCCAAGATTGCTTTACTGGATTACTTTACTCATTTCTGGAGTATGCGCAGTGCGGACGGTGTATACCCACACCTAAATTTGTGCTTAAAGCTGTTTCATGAGTTCTTGGACTTTTCTCTACAGTGCACTTTTCTGTCTACAATGCTTGTGGGGGAGGGCAATTGCTTTATGCTTTGCACACCACCACCCTATGAGCACCATTATTTTGCATACCATTCTAAAAGTTTGCCAGCTGCTTTTCCACACAAATTACCATTTAGCCATGCTCTGACTAATGGGGAGGTAGAAGGATGAGAACATGGTGCTGCCATGATAAGCACAACATAGCTACTCCACAGTATTGATGTTTGTTGAGCATTATCTGACACATGCATTCATTTGTCTCGTGCAGCTACTCCATGGTATTGATGTGTGTTGAACATTATCTGACATATGCCATTCATTTGTCTGGTGCAGGTTACCATGACAACCCCAGTCATGATGAACATCGTGGCTGCCAGCCAGAAGCCGTGCAGAGTGTGTATCTGTGTCACCAAGTGGATCCCAGTGATATTCATCCTGGCAGTAGTTTTCTGGTCATACTATGCATATGTTGTGGAACTTTGTCTAGGTAAGTGAATCTTATCCAGCCCAGGCAACCCATTTTAATTTCTTGTTTGTTCTGGCACAATTACTGGTATTTGTGTCTTAAAAGGTATTTTGGGAATTTTTGGATTTGTTTTTCAGAATGCCATGTTTATGAATGTGATTTGAAAGATACAACAACCTGTTTTCTTGGGAAATGGGTTGTCATATCCCACTGGAAATGGGTTGTCCCACACTACTGTTCCTTGTGTCATAATTTATATATCCCTCACCTGATGATACTCAGATGTGACTAAGTGAAAATTCAACACTCCACATGTTTGATTCAACACTAATTTACCTTGAAAATGCTTAATTTCCTCCTCTGCCACATAGATGGCACACCACCATCATTCAACAAGAACACCAAAAGAAACTGAACAGGCTGCATGGTTTGGGACAGTGACGATGTCACAGTGAACATTGTGGTTGTCTATAAATCAAAATATATAAGTTTATATTAGTCTAGATGTGGGTAGATTATATTATGCTAGGTTTCACTAGGTTAGGTTAAATTATCATGGTATTTGTTGGATGTCTTGAGGCTAGGCAGGGTGCAGCAGAGGCTGACTCATCAATATAACTTCCACCTCTGCTCACTAGTGCAAAAATGGTTTCAATGTGTGCAGGTTGTGTCCCACTCCCATGCAACATAATTAAACTTTATTATCATGGTAATGAGGTCAGTTTATCCTTTTTAGATGCCACTGGGTTCTTCCGACCAGAGTTAATTGTCCTACATGTGCCAAAGTCTGCAGGTTGCAGCAGAGTGAACTCCTTAAGGTATGTGAACCTCTTGCAGCATTAGCCAATCAAAGCCTCACTGTTATACCTATGACATCGTCATACTATTGACATGACTATGATGTCATTGTTTAAATTGAAAAGTAAGCATTTCAGGAGAAAATGAGTGGTCGCATCTTCTGAATCATGTTCATAAACATTGTGTTCCAAAGAAGAACATTCCAAAAAATCTGAAAACACCTTTTATGACAAATTTATATTTTGGCGCAATTACTTCTATGATGTTGATAGTTACATGACATACATTTTAATTTTGACTGTGCAATGATGTTCAAATATTTGTGACTTGTATGTTTTGGAATATGATTGGGCACTTTGCTGATGTATTATACCATATCAACCCTTCTCTTTGTAACTTCCTTTTATGGAAGCTGTCATGAAAATATTTTGTTGTTTAGCTGAGACACATTTTCAAGTTTAAAAGCTTATTTTAAAAGTTGAAAAGCTTATGGTATCTTTTGGAGATATACCTCCCTCCTTCATTTTGGTTGACACAAGTATTTTCTGGAACATAATCTGCAAATTACATTACAATGGTCTTCATTTGACTACACACAGGGTATGCTCGCACCTGTAAAATATGTTCAGATGTGTTTGTAGGTACCACTAGTCACAACAGTATTTAGCAACCACTAGTTGTTGTGCAGTGCATGGCAGCAATGTTTACCCACATCTAGTTATCAGTGCAGGGCATCAGCATCAACTTCAGTGGTCATGCAGTGCCCACACCACTAGTTATGATACCCACCACAGGTCATGAGTGCATGACAACAATATTTTGTCTACTACTACTTGTGCATACACATCAATATTTGTCCACAACTAGTTATGAGTGTTTGTTCCAGCAGTTTATTACAGTAGAAAATGCCTGCATGCAATGTAACATGGCAGATAATTGTTGTGTACATGCAAAATTAGCAGTCATCCAAAATGCACACTCATTGTGCACACTTCCTCTCTCACCTGACAGCCATGATGTAATGGTTATACACACTATCTCCCTCACCTGATGGCAGTAATGTGACATCTATGCATGCTCCCTCCTTCAACTGATGGCAGTAATGTGATGGCTATATATGCTCCCTCCCCAACCTTATGGCAGTAAAATGATGGCCATACACATTCCCTCTCTCATCTGATGGCAGTAATATGATGGCTATATACACTCCCTCCCTCACCTGATGGCAGTAATATGGTGGCTATGCACACTTGCTCCCTCACTTGATGGTCATAATATGATGGCTATGCACACTCCCTCCCTTGCCTGACACCCATAATGACATTTATATACACTCCCTCCATAACCTGATGGCCATAAAATATAACAACTATGCATACATGTGTGAAGTCAGTGGTTACACCATTTTCTGGAGACTGTGCTGCAAATGGACCATCCACCAGTCACCCTGTGGCTGCAATATTTTTGAATGGATGAAGCTATCATATTGCTGCTGTCAGGTGGAATAGGAGATGGATAGGTGGATAATGCTGCCATCAGGTGAATGAGTGTGTATGCCCATCATACTACTGCCATCAGGTGAGGGAGGGGGTTTGTATATCCATCATATTACTGCCATCAGGTGAGGGAGGGAGTGTGTATTGCTGTCATGCTGCTGCCATCAGGTGAGGGAGGGAGTGTGTATTGTTGTCATATTACTGTAATCAGGTGAGAGAGGGAGTGTGTATAGCCATCATACTACTTCCATCAGGTGAGGGAGGGTTTGTGTAATGCCATCATGATACTGCCATCAGGTGAGGGAGGGAGTGTGTATAGCCATATTACTGCCATCAGGTGAGGGAGGGAGTGTGTATTGCTGTCATATTACTCCCATCAGGTGAGGGAGGGTGTGTGTATGATGTTGGGATTTGGGACAGTTGCTTCTTTTTACCTTACAAATCAATTATCTACCCATGCTACTCTGCCTGCACATTTTATTGGATTGGATTATTGGATGACAGAACACTGAAAATCTTGCTTGCAAACTGAGCCTGTATTTCATCCTTAGTGATCTCTGTTGCAGTGACTGTGGAGAACTATGCAGAGAAGATGATTTATCTTATATTGTATCACATTCTGTTGTTCCTGTTCATGTGGGCATACTACCAGACAGTTATGACATCTATTGGTCAAGTACCGAAACAGGTGAGTAAGCAATTTCGTTTCACGCACAGCTCATTTCGACACATTGTATAACTATTCGAGGTTAGTATGCCATTGCTAAGCCCGAGATAGCAGTAGCTTAGTTCGTAGGGTAGTGGACTTTTGATCGAAAGATAGTGGTTTCGAATTTCAACCGGCTTGATTCCGTGGTCCACCCGCGATCAATGGGAGACCTCGCGGAGTTTCTGCCACCAGATGGCAGACCAGGCGTGCGTGACACGAAAGGCTGCAGGGTACGCTTGGTGGGTGTGTTGAAGTGCTGTTGGTGCTGGTTTTTAACAATTCGCGCGCAATATGTCAGTAACCATTTTATGCGATAGATATTAGCTGTGTCACTATACCCATCGGAGCAGGTGGGGAGAAGTTCCAAGTCAGGAAATCCGAGAAAGGGCATGGATTATGAAAAATTCAAGAGAAGCTTCCTTGAAACGAACCAAGCACTCCCGCGTGGGTATCCTTGGGCGGCACATTTAAAGAGTCTGATTATATTGCTGAGATGTGGCATGAAAAATATTTCAAAATAAACATGAAATATGCTAATAATAAATATGTTTGCTTATCGGATGCCGACGATATTCCTCATGCACCGAGTTGCCTTACGGTCGGAGCAGGGGACGAGTAGTCTAGGGGTAAGTTGCTCGTCTCAATCGAAAGGTTGTGGGTTCGAGTCTCACCTGTCGCTACCCTTCGCCCGCGACCAATCGGCGTGAGAAATTGGCGACGCTACATGACTCAACGATCGATGTGTAGTAAAACCAATAACTAACTAACTAACGGTCGGAGTAGTGCCTGGGAAGACACTTCCTCCCCTTCCCTGTGTTGGATGTGCCCTTCCAATAATTCCAACTTTTAATGTTTGACCTTATTGTGGCACCGTCCACAAAAAACGACCTCGCCATTGCCTTCATGTATTGTGCCGTCTTGATCACTTTCAGAAATCTACACCTGTGCCTGGGCGCTAAATGATCACGTTTTGGTCGAAGCGCCCTTAAACTCAAATAACTAACTACACCTGCGCCAGGCAGCTACCAGGGGCATTGTTGTGTATATCTTAAGAGTGCAACCACCCCAGGGGCGGATACATGAGAACACTGCAGTATGCCCTTCCCCCATTGAAAGATCGCGCCCATATGACTGGAGTCCATGTCTGGAAATGCTAGTCAAACGACCCCTCGATAAATTTTAAGCCAAAGGCGCTGCTCTGAGGGGAAATGTGTCCTTCAAGGTAAACGGTACCCTTTTCAGTACGGTCGAGTGCACACATCCCTCCTGTCAACAGATATTCAGGAAAATACGTACTTCCAGGGACTTTCGCAGCGCCTCTGCCTCATCCTCTGTTTCTTCCTCATCAGCCTCTGATCTGTCCGTGAGTGCTATGTTTGGATCCCCTGGCCGAAGCTAATTTTGGAAAGCTCACACTGCATTCACAGTGATAGTAGTTTCAAATATATAATTCGATAATTCGGTTGAGAAATGACATCCAGGCGGGAACAAACTGTAAATTGTTCTGCGTGATAGTTGGAAGCTATGCTCAATGTTACCGCTGATGTCTTCTCAGTGACCTCACGAAGGTCATCTGAGGTCACCTGAGATCACTAGCACATTTATGCGCATTATATCGCACTCCATTGAGCTAGAAGTCTCAAATTACCGTCATTGTGCTTATATCGCCAGGACGTGTCGATCGATATCTTACATGCCCTCCCTAGGCTACTTCGTGACCTTGACCTCAGGTCATAGTTTCGGAGTAAGAAGTATTCCTGCTTAGGCACGTACTTGGTGCTTCGATTGTCTTCTGTAAATCGAATAGCGTTCGCCGTTTGTTTCTATCTGTTACAGGTGCTGAGATATGTATCTGAGATATGTATATGATTGACCTGAGCGAAAAAATGACCGAAACACTTTCGATAGAGCTTATCACCAGCTATCCAACGCCGTTTTCTTTTTGTCGCTAGCTTGCATAGTTCTAGAGATCTTACGAGGCAGACATCTGCCCCCCCCCCCGGACCAGCGAAGTTGACACGGACCGCCGGACGTGCGAGTGCTAATATTCCTTTTCCACATTTGCATTTGCCCGTGACAAAAACAAGGCAGATATACAGAGATACGCCAAAAATATATATTGCATACATGATGGAATTAAATATGAGATAAACTGCAAACGATAACGTGCATTATGTACGAAACGTCACACCAACTGCTGAAGACATCAGCTACACAACTGGGATCATACCACACAATGTATAGGTCTCATTAGCGGCGGATCCAGGAGCCAAGAGTGCCCTACCCACCCATCATGCAAAGAGCGGGGGGCATGGCACATGGATATGCCGCAAACCTTTAAGCCCCTGGCGTGATTTTCTAAGGCCCGGTCCGTCTCTTTGGGCCTTCATGGTCATTCTCGATGACCACCGCACGACTTCTTGGCCCCAAGCGTGATTTTAATGTGGGTCGGTGCGACGTTTTTGGTCCCAATGTCATTTTCAGGTCCCACTTTTTGACAACCCCATGCGGGGTTATTTTTGAGAACCATGAAGTGATTTTTTTAGCTCCAATGTAATTTTCAGGGGTATCGTTGCAACTTTGAGAGCCAAGTCATTTTCGGCGGTCTCTGCGCGACTTCTTGGGGCTCAACGTGATTTTACATGGGCTTCGGTGCGATCCTTGGGACTCAGCGTGATTTTTAAGCGGTCCGGTGCAATTTTGTATGTACCCCGGCGACATTCTTGGGGTCCTCAACAATCTCTCAGGGATTGTGGGACAAAAGGACACTGTCCCCTTTGCCCCACCTTCGGTAGGCTACTGGCTCTACTCAGACACATAAATTACCTATATGCGAAACCAGGAACTCAGCTCCGAACTCCCAAACACCAAGTAATTAATCATATAAAACTTCTTTCACTCCAATCTCCCGCTCTTCATAAGCAAAAGGCATGGACTCGGTTAATACGGCCGGCAATTCACGTCCTCATCGCATGTGTCGCCGCTCTTGCGGCTGGGTCAGCTTTCGCGCGTTGTCTACCATTGGCGTGAAAGATTAGTGACGCTATATGACCTAGGAATTGAATGCGTCGTAAAATAAGCCAAAGTTCCTCTCCATACCTCAACCCGCAATAATAATACACAAATGTTTTGATTTTGATTGCTTTTAAACCAGTTTTAACCCCCCGACGATGCACCACTTTTCCGCGGTGGGGTGGGGGGATTGAGTGCCGCAAAGACCCGGCGACCATCATACCGGCGAGGGGTGAGACCAGGAGTGCCTCACTCGTCCTTCCATCCATACGCTCCCATTCCAATCCAAATCTCATCCCAACATCCATGTCCTTCATCTGGCCCCACAACACCAACTACCCCTACTATGAGCAGGCAGGGCAACTTCCCCGGTCCTGCCCACCGACTCAGTTTTTTTCGGGGTCGCCGCGCCCCCTCGGCCCGCCCCCGGGGTTGACGGAGTCCTGGAGGTTGAGGTCCCCCTTCGCACGGTGCTAGTTGTGACGAGGGGCCAACACACCTCTTTGGTCCCGATATCCCGGAGGGGCGGGCGGGCCCGTGGAGCCTCACGCGGGCCAAGTGGCTGGTCGCCTCGGGCCGGGGGCCTGGGACTCTTCCCGGTGCCCGCTGGCCCGGCCAGCCGGGGTTAAGCGGTGGGCGGTGCTGGATCCCGGTCGTGGTGGTGAGTCCTTCCCGACCGGGCGAAGGCGCCGCCTGCCCCGTATAGTTCCTTGGGCGCCTGGCGACCTCCCGTCCGCGGGATCCTGGCGTCTCCCAGTAGGGTCCCTAAGGGGTGGGGCGCCCGATGAGTCGAAAACTACACACTACATGGCATCTCCAAGCCATACAACCACTCCTAGTCCCTCAAGTAGGGGCCAGACGTTTCTCCCACCCACTACCGGTGGAAGAATGCCTAACCCGACAAACAGCGGAAATACTCTTACCATTGCCCCACGTATCCTGAACATCTCATCATCCGAGGATTGACAAAAAAAAACTTCCGGCGTTGTCCCCTTTCCAGAGACGTGATGGGTGTGACAGACTTGATAGACGTTGTGAAAAGTTGAAGGATGGAGCGTTGGAGGTAGAATTCGCGGTGGCACAGGAAGCAGAGAGGGCGTTGATGAGCGGTGAGTACGTATCCGGTGTGCGCAAAGGTGGGAGGAAAAACAATGAATCATCCAGGATAAAATCAAACCACATGAAACCAAAAATACATCGTGAAGAATAATAAACTGTTATGACTTGAAGGACGTACCGGAGGAAGAAATAGTGGACGGGTTATCTCAGTTTGGCGTGATAGCAGCGAGGAAAATCAAGACTAGACGATATGTAGAACTGATTTCGACGAACAATGTGATCTTGCCATTTAATTAAACCGACTTACCTTCTAAGATTCGGTTGGGATACATCCGTGTTAAGATACGAGTTTTTCCCCGAACCCCGTGCGTTGTTTTAAATGTCTAAAATATGGGCATAACAACCAGTATTATCGGAATCGTTCCTTGTGCAACAAGTGTGCTTCCCCGACCACCTCAGCGAGCAGTGTACGTCGGAAGTTCCATTCTGTTAACTGCGGCAAGGGACAGAACCCCCACACTTCGTTCGACCGCACCTGTCCCAGCTACTCCAAAGAGAAGGAAACAATGCCAATCAAACACACCCAAAAAGTAACATTTCGCTAAGCGAGGGATCTGTGCGCTCGCTCCCATCCTTGAACGTCTTACGCGACAAAAGCGAAAAGCACCACATCGACTTCACAGCGCATGCAAACACCCAAAACGGACGAACTCATTGCAGTATTGAGTGAACTACTTCGTTCTTTCGGAATACTCGTCACCCCGTCAACAAGGCAAGGTCAGTCCGAACCTCGCTCCGAGGCGGCGAAGTGCGACGCGTCGCCCACGCCAGACCCTTATGTCACTTTACCGATGCCGGCCGTTGAGCGAGCTCCGGAAGAGTAGAGAGTTGTTCAGCGGACGAAGAGACCTGGGAAGGGTCCCAAACCTAGCGTGCCGACCTTACCTTCCACATCCACCGATCGCGTCCATGCCCAGTCCACACGCACCTCTACTCTTCCGTCCCCACCGAGTCTTTCGAGAGAGACCGACATCGCCTCGGGACGGGTTCCAGTCGTCGCACCCTCTGCGGCCCGGCCGCAACTCACGGTCAAGGTTTACCCGAGGGCTCCCGATATGGGGACGCCTGGCCGTGCAGCCAGGACTATGTCCAGGGACTCATCGCCCAGCGCACGAGTAGGACTGTCACCTAGAAGGACACCTGCACCGTCACCAACCTCACACGTCAGCCCTGCGATCATCGCAGAGACTGGAGAGGTGATGGGCCCGCCTCTTAGAGCGACACCTCCGCCATCACCAGGTTCACTCGCGAATCATGTGACCAAGGAGGATACATCAAGGGTGATGGGTCCGTCTCCTACACCACCACGCGGCGGTGAGAAGGCGGCGCACTGGGATTCCCTTGCGGCCGGACGTAAGCGGCCATCCCCGTGGACACCATCAGCACCCAGCGGGGGAACTCCCAGATCTCGTCAGAAATCGTCCTCATCTCTCTCATAGGGTATTGGTGTTGCGTTTTACGTCGCACAGTTTTACCCGATTCATCCATACGTGTACTTTTACTTTGGACCGTGCAGATAGTAAGAATGTCTAGCTGTGATTCTGACTGTGATATTTCCACCCAACTCTAACACATTTTAAATGAACCCATCACGACCCATTTTACAATGGAACTGTAAATTGGAACTGGAACTGAGAACCAGCACCGAAGAGCTCCAGACACTCTTAAATTACCACTGCTCTGCGGTCATTTGCCTCCAGGAGACCAAGGTGACGCCGGAATACTTTTTCAGCATAAAATGTTACTCAGTATTTCGGAAGGATACGCAGTCTGACACCATTGCGCATGGCGGTGTGCTGCTGGCCGCCCACCAAAGCTTAGCGGCGCGGATATTGGTGCTTCACTCCAAGCTGCAGGCTGTTGCAGTACGAGTGCATTTTAACCATCATGTCTATTTGTTATCTGTACTTGCCGCCTGATGCTGGGTTTCCAACTACTGAGTTGCGACACTTGATTTCGGAGCTGCCCCCACTGGTTTTAATATTAGGCCATTTTAATTCTCACCATACAGCATGGGGATGCGAGGACATCAATGAACGAGGTCGGCTCTTGTATTCTTTTATGCATGAGTCCCTGCGTATTTTAAATACCGGCACGCCCACGCACTTTACCCTGCCCTCCGCCCATACCTCTGCTTTGAATCTTAGCCTGTGCAGCCCACAACTTGCACAACTTGTTACCTGGTCCCTGGCTGATGACCCACTCAGCAGTGACCATTTCCCTATATGGCTGAAGTACCAGGACGCCGCAATACTTGGAATTCGACCACGTCGATGGAATTTCAAGAACGCTGACTGGAAAGCATATCAGGCACGATTAGAGGAGATCTTTTCCGCGCGGCCTGGTGTGACACATTTGTCAGTTGAGACATTTACCAACGTACTCGTGCAGACCGCCACTGATTCCATCGCCCACACCTCTGGTACTCTTCGTCGCGCTCCCGTCCCATGGTGGACAGAGGAGTGTCGCCAGGCCATCCGGGAAAGACGACGAAACTTCAAAGCCTTCAATCGAAACAGCAATACGGTCAACTTCATCGCCTTTCGACAAGCTCGGGCCATCGCACGGCGCACAATCCGGAAGGTAAAGTGTACCTCGTGGAGGGCCAACGTGACCAGGCTGAATCGTTCCACACCTACATCACAAATCTGGTCGAGGATAAAGCGCATCGCAGGACAATACAACTTCGCCCCTTTGCCAGCACTACGGATAAATGGCAGAGGTCACGCACCCGGTTGAGGTGGTGAACGAGATGGCCCATACGATATCCAACCGATGCCACTGTAGCAGTGGAGACGACTCATTCATCCGTCGGAAAGCCGAATGTGAGAAGCACCCATTGAACTTCTCCACCTCTGGGCAGCCCTGTTATAACTAGCCATTCACTATGACTGAGCTTAGTTCCGCTGTTGGAGGCCTTCGAAGCGTATCCGAAAGTCCCGACCTCGTACACGACGACATGCTCAAGCATCTTCCAACACGTGCACTTGAAGCCATGTTAGAGACCACAAATACGCTTTGGGAGGAAGGCGACTTCCCATCCACCTGGCGCGATGCTACAATGATACCAATTTTGAAACCCGGCAAGGATGTTTCAGACCCGGCGAGCTACCGACCTATATCACTTACATCATCACTTTGTAAACTGGTGGAGAAGATGGTAAATATTCGCTTGACCTGGTTTTTGGAACGGTATGACATTTTATGTAATGCATGGTGTGGTTTTAGGAAAAAACCGCGGCACCATCGACCATCTTTTAACTATTGACACTGTGGTACGAACAGCTTTCCACAAAAATCGTCATGTCGGTGCAGTTTCTTTCGATATTCAAGGAGCTTATAACACAACTTGGCACTACGGAATTCTGAAAAGGGTCTTCAGATACGGTATTCGAGGTTCAATGGCTTACTTCCTTGAACACCTTATTATCCAAACGCTTTTTTCGCGAACGCATCGGGAACTACTTGTCAGACAAATATCCACAAAGGGACGGAGTACCGCAAGGAAGTGTGCTCAACGTGGCGCTGTTCACCATCGCAATTAACGACATCAGCAACTCCCTTCCACGGAGCATTGGTAGATCGCTCTTTGTTGACGATGCAGCAATTTGGCGCTGTACATCCAGTGGACCTTCGATGGCACAACAGCTGCAGTTAGCGGTATCCCACTTGGAAAAGTGGAGTTCCGAGAACGGGTTTAGATTTTCTACTGCAAAAAACTGTTGGCATGCACTTTTGTCGGCGCCGCCGGACCCTGCTCTCTAGCTGTATGGTGAGCAACTTCACTTCCAGCGAGTTGCCCAATTCTTGGGAGTTATTTTTGACACTCCTCTTAATTACAAGGAACATTTTAAACACTTCAGGAGGTGTTTTACATCCCTAAACCTGCTAAAGATGGCTGCACACACATCTTACGGAGGAGACACGAAAACTATGTTATTGTTGTATCGCTCTCTCATTCGTTCAAAACTGGACTGCGCATGTTTTATGTATGACAGCGCATGTGCCATAAGCAACCCCTCTCTGGATACTGTGTACTACTCGGTTCTCCGCATTGTGACCGGCGCTTTCCGCACTTCACCTTCTTCCAGCCTGAAGCCCACGAGCCACCACTCGCTCCGCCGCGAAATGCTCGGGATGCGCTATGCATGTAAGCTGCGCCAATTCCCTGGCCATCCCGCATATTCGCACGTGTTCTCCCATCGGCTCCTTGCATCATTCTGTCGCGGATGTACCATACATGCCACCCCTTTCTGCGTTCGCATGCGCAGGCTCTGAGGACACCGGGATTCGACCGAAGGGGATTATGCGGTCCAAACGCCGTCATGGCAAGTGACTCCTATAATAGATGTCACTTTCCTGGGTTGGAAAGGACCGTGCTACACCGCAGTACCGACTGCCACGTGCGCTAGAGCACATAGCCTCGTTCGAGGGATACATCCCAACTTACACAGATGAATTCAAGACTGCCGCTGGTGTGGGCAGTACATTTGTTCCTGGGCCTCTATCATTTTTCCCCCTACCACCACATGCATCTGTCTACACTTCAGAGTTGGTGGCGATCACAAAGGCCCTCAGTTTATTGAAGTGGGGCAGGATGCCTCGCATGTCATTTTCACCGACTCACTGAGCAGTCTCTGGGCGCTAAAACAGTTTAACCCACCTGACACCATTTTACAGGACGTTTTACACCGTCTCTGATCACTCGCTCAAGCTGGGAAGACTATTGTCCTCTATTGGATCCCGAGTCATACGCACAAATCCCATATATACGATCTATGCCGCTCCCCGCGAGGGAGTATAACCGCTCTATCACGACCTTTATTTTTTAGTGGCAGTCTAGTTGGGACACACTGCAGGACAACAAACTGCGAACAATCAAGTCATGCCTTGGGGAGTGGCCCTCGTCCTATCGTAGGAAGAGGCGAGACGAGGTCGTGCTCTGCCGCCTTAGGCTAGGGCACATCCACCCAACGCACCACTATTTGCTCTGTGGGAGGACAGGCCAGATCGCCCTCGATGCCACGCACCACTGTCAGTACGTCATATTCTGATATTCTGCCCCCTATTCGCCAATGCTCGAAGAAGCCTTCTTGGAGTCGTGCAGCCGCGTCACTCTCCGAACTCCTGGGTGACCATTAGGGTGGTTCAGATTGCAACCTTTGTGGAAAGGTATAATTGATTAGGGCTAATCTGGTTATCTGAATCATGGGGAGTTCAATGGTGCCATTTTTTGTCCATATTTGAGTTGGTCAAGGGGTTCCGCAAAGGGCTTAAAGTTTAGGGTATTTTTACCCATTTTGGCCCCGGGGAACACCATACGCATGGTACTCCAGTGAACGTTATCGTCGTTTCTGAAATATTATTTTACGTCCTTGGCTTACACTACGGCTGAAAATGGAAGTTACTGTAATTTTGGACGAGCGTTTGTTGCAGTGAGGGGGGGGGGTGCTTACTGGGAGGGGGATGGGGAAATTTGATATGCTGAAAACCATGTCATGATGGGTATCAAACAACTCCATTTCATGAAGCGAATTCGTGTTCATGTGTCCAGCCAATCATCCAATTTCCTCATCAGACTAATTTTATGCTCTTTGTCAACAAGGGTGGCAAGAGTTGACGAGGTCGTACTGCTTCTGCTATAACCGTTCCGTAAACTCGTACACATTTAAATTGCCACCAATATGAAATCGGCTCTTTGCAATAGATGACTTATGTCAACTACGCCAATGCAGCACTAACATACAATCAATCGGTACAGTCACAGTCACAAGTAATCTGTTCTAGTCACCAGAACAGTTACCCTTTCAACAGTCAGCCTTTCTACAGTGATCCCAGCGTGCGCTTGTTGAAAGCAGTCATCATCCTACGAACGTCCTCTACCGCTTTTAGCAGCCACTGCAGCTCCTGGTCGTTTCTTGCGGCATGGAAGAAGCGCTGGATAAGCGCAACGCCCCTTTCAGCAGCATCGTTCGTGACCCTTAGGTCCTTGATGAGCCGCTGGTATGCCCGGAACCCTGCGTTCTCCTCCCACTTGGTCACCGGCTGCGCAAGCCAGCGGCTCGGGTCGATCTTCAGGAGCTGGAAGACAAGCCAGGAACGTTCATCTATCAAGTGTAGCAGTCGGGTGCGCTGGTCGATGACAGGTGTGACAGGGTCGACACCCTTGTCTGGTGCCTCTGGATCGTCAGGATGTCGCAGCAGTGTCGCGGCGATATCAGCACGCTCGTCGGAGTTGACTGCCTCGGACGCGAGACAAAACACCACCGTCTCTGGCTTCAGGTACGACATGTGGCGGCGCATCTTGTCCAGGGCCGCCTCGGCCACGGCTTCGTCACTCTCTCCGAAGCGCAGCAGGTTGTGATATAGGCAGAGGTCGTTGTCGGCCGCTAGCGGAGCCGCCACCCAAGCCGGAGCATACAGTAGGCTGATGAACCGGCAGACCCTCTGCAGCTTCTCCGTCTCTTCCGGGCTGTACTCTAGCAGACTGGCGAAAAGCCTCATCTTGCTAAAGTAGATGACCTGTGAATTTCAGCCAATTTTGTTAGTAATCCTGGATATAGTGAAAAAAGGTTCTTTGATCGTGTCATATTAAACAATCGACTTGTTAGGTTGAAATTAAAATTTGTGTGATATTTGGCCCTACAAAAGTTAGATAAAAGCCTGGTCATGCGTGTTCCTTGGCACGTTTCTATCCTTAGTTTTAGCAGCAATGCCGTGTAATTTCGGCGCAGCATCGTACCTTCGCCTTCCGCCGGGCGATGCTGTAGGCGCCAGGACGGCGGACCCGGGGCTGGGACGGCGCGGCACCCAGCAGCACCAGGGTGAGCTGCGCCACCTCGCGGTAGTCGTCCTCAGGAAGGTGGTCGTCCCCTCGAGCAGCGCCTGCAGATGCTGTACCACCTCGGCCTGCAGGTCCTGCAGCTACGAGTAGCTGACGGGTAGGGCCTCGAAGTCCGACTTGTCGATGTCCTCCCACCTGACATCCCATTGCATTCTGTTATATTGAAAATGGACACAAAAATAAAATATTCAAGAACGTGGTGACAATAATTTATGAGTGATTGGCAGTGTTTCTAACACCTGGAATTTAGGGTTTAGGTATGTAATACCAAAGTTTACCTATGCTTCAGCTGTTGGAATCTGGTGTCAGACGGGCCGGTTGTTTTGCCGAAGAGCGCGATCACCACGCCCCCAACAACCAACTCCAGAACATGGTAGCGACACTCCAGGTGAAGCGCATTCTTCTCCAACATGTCCTCGAGCATGGCTACGGCGCCTCGGTGCTGGCGAGTGTTATTACTTGCGGTGTCATAGCAAAGGCTAAATTTATCACGCCAGGCTATGATTAGCAATTGTTTGAAAATGGTAGATTGAAAGACTTTTGTGAGGAACACGAACTCTAATTACTTTTTTTTTTAAGACAAAATTATAAGACATATTGTCACCTTGATCATTTTGCCGTCCCAGTGAGCGATGGCGTGTTTCGGGGGACGAAGGTTGACCGGATCGTCTCCGCGACCCCGCAGCGGTGGGCCTGCCATCGGCGGCCTGAAGTCACCTTGGAGATGCAGAACGTGTTGATGTCCACCGGAAAGCCCTAATAACTAACGATGTCCACCGGTGGCTACGCCGACCGCAGCACTGCTATGACCAAGGCGGTGACCTTTGGAGAAGAGTTCAAGACTAGCATGCTGATGGATATTTTGGATTGTAAAACTAGGTAAATTATATGTACAAAAAGGATTGTGAGATCGTACGTATGGTTGGAGTCGTTTAAATGATGAACTAATTGTGATAACGATGAAGCATTGCAATTATGAAAAAACGATTTGGAAAACGAGCAGAATGAAACATCAGATTCATAGCAAATGCCTAGCAAATGATGAAACCTCCAATCAAACATATCATAGCAAATGATATGTTCGATTGGAGAGAAATGGGCAGGTTTGGGTTGGTTGCAGCGCCTCACCTGGTTGGGGGACATGCCGAAGCGATCCGCAACATCGAGGATCGCAGGAGAGTTCATGATGTCGCGAGGAAGCGCCAGCTCCACGGTGCTCGCTTGTCTCTGTCGCTTGGGTGGCGGTCGGTAGGGCGCTGGCTCAAAGGTGTCCTACGCGTATGGGTCGTCCTCGGTGCTGCCACCTGCGCTGCCCTTGGTGGTGTCTTCAGTCGCTACAGCTGGCGCCTGGGACGTCGAAGGTTGACTCGCCTCTGACTCCGACCCCGCCATACGTTGAGCCCGCTGGTGTCATCATTGCTGTTGTTCAACTCTTCCTGCGAACTTCTTGTCGTTGCCGGACATCGTTCCTATCCGATCTGCGCGCTTGTTCAAGTAAAACTTCACATCCTCCTCCTTCTTGCCTAGGAGACGGCTCAACAGTATTTCTCTGATGGCATCCTCGGCTCCAATGTCCCACAGCGTGTCCATGTTTGCTGCGAATTGTTCCCGGCGACCGCTAGCATCGTTCTTCCTTCATTTGCTCTCTGATAATTAATTCCACTCACGTCACAGTCCCTGCAACTTCCGAACACAGTTGCGCGGCAGCATCGTCGAGATTCGCGCCATAACCCAGAAGCACAGGACGTTGTCCACCGTTGTCTTAAGCGCTTCATATCGGTCCGGGCACTGCTCCTTGATGTTAAAGAAGTCCCTCAGCACAGCTCTTGCGGTGGGTAGCTTCGATCTGGAGATAGTGAGCAGGCTGGCCAACCAAGAAATACTCCGTTTTATTTCTTAAAACTGGTACGGAAAAGGCAGCTTTCATATTATTACTATCGCTCATCTTGAGCAATCAACTGCATATCTTAGTCTGCAAAAGGGAGAAGGTCAAGTTAGAATACAAGTCATTGGTGAACTATTGGGCAGTGGCTCAATGCATGAAATGAACATTTGTTACCTTTTTGTAGGAATACATGAGTCATTATTTCAACCAGGGAGCCATAATTGGCATTATGTTACGCTTCCGTATGGGATACCATATTATGGAAACGGAAACGTTTTACTTAGACCAGACAACTAACCATAGTTGGATTAGATGATATCAGATGAGGCAAGATACAATTTGTACATGAAAATGAATTCGTTTCAGGAAATGGAGTTGTTTGATACCCATCGCCACATGAGTTGCAGCCAGGGATGCGGAGCCGAAGCCGAAGCCAGAGCCGGAGCCGCCGGAGCCGGACTCGGAGCCGGAGCCGTGAATACCGGGACGGCTCACGTTTGGGATGTACGAAGCCGGAGCCGCCGGAACCGGTACATTTTGCCCGGAGCCGGAGCCGGAGCCAGAGCCGGGATATTTCCCCGGAGCCGGAGCCGTCCAAAATTTTCCCGGCTCCGCATCCCTGGTTTCAGCATATTAAATTCCCCCCTCCCAGCAAGCACCCCCTCTCCCTCTGCGACAAACGCCCGTCCTAAATTACAGTAACGTCCATTTTCAGCCGTAGTATAAGCTAAGGGCGTAGAAAATATTTAAGGAACGACGATAACGTTCACCGGAGTATCAGGCGTATAGTGTCTCCCGGGGCCAAAATGAGTAAAACATATCCAAAACTTTAAGCCCTTTGCAGAACCCCTAGACCAACTCAAATATGGATAAAAATGGCACCATTGAACTCGCCATGATTCAGAGAACAAGATTAGCCCTGAGCAACTATGCTTTTCCACAAAGGTTGCATAGGACGAGTAGCCTAGGGGTAGGTTGCTCGTCTCACAATCGAAAGGTTATGGGTTCGAGTCTCGCCCGTCGCTACTCTTCGCCCGCGACTAATCGGCGTGAGAGATTGGCAACGCTACATGACGCAACCGTCGATGTGTCGTAAAACCAATAACCAGCCAACCACAAAGGTTGCAATCTGAACCACCCTAGTGACCAAGCGTTGTAACTTCAGGACAGCTGTTTCGCTTTCTCTCGGATGTCAAATTTAGAGCGATTTACACTCCTCACTGACATGTAACACTATACTCTCGGAACCGTGACATGTCACTCTTACTGATCTTCGCTTGCTCTTACTGTTTCGCTGTCTCACTGATGACACCCCTGTTTCACTGTTTCACTGATGATGTTGCTTGCATTTCAATGTTTCACTGACGATGTTATGGGCGCTGCATGACCAACGCAGTCGACGCGCCCGTAAATTCCAATATCCAACAAAACCAGCTTTAAGCTATATTTGCTACATTCGTTCTGAGGCTTTATCCTCATTATGTGGGGGACGAGTAGTCTAGGGGTAAGTTGCCCGTCTCACAATCGAAATGTGGTGAGCTCGAGTCTCACCTGTCGCTACTCATCGCCCGTGGCAAATCGGCGTGAGAGATTGGAGACGCTGCACGACTCAACGGACGATGTATCGTAAAACTAATAACCAATATCCTCATTTTATGTATGTCATAAACATAACATGAGCAACCAACGGATCTCGATATTGAGCTGAAAATATGCCAATGTCGTGAGCTAATACTCTGCCCTTCACTACAAGATGTTTCCAAGCCACTGTTGTTCTCTCTTCCAATCAATTTTTCGTCGTGGGAAGGTTATATATGGAAGATAACCAAAAACGGGCGTTATTTTTCTCGTCGGTGCAAGTTTTCGAAGGTAGTCTTGTACCAGCAATGAGAGATCCAGAAGAGGGGACCATGGGGACATCTCCATTCCTCGGGCCCTGAAAGTGCCTATGCTTGCCATGGGGCCTCTCCCCAGATCCCAGGGGGGGGCAGTCCTCCCCCAGGGGTTAGTACTGGGGCCACTATTGTTCATTATATTTGTAAATAACATTGAAAATGGCCTAAGCAGTAAGGTTTTGAAATTTGTAGATGATTTCAAGGTCTTTAGGGCAATAACAGGTCACAATGATCAATGATGAACAATGATGAACAATGATGAACTGCAAAATCATGCATATAGGTAGGCAGCATATGAAGGCTCCATACTTGATGGGTGGTCAAGTACTATCGGTGACTCAACAGAAGGACTTAGGTGTTGTTCTAAACACAAAATTTGGGTAATCAGAACTGACCAAGGAAGCCAGGAAGAAGGCACTGAGAATGCTTGGGGAAATAAATAGAAATGTATCATACAGAGGTGAGAAAGTCATCAGGAAGCTTTACTGTTCATATGTGAGGCCACATTTGGAATGCTGCATTCACGCTTGGTCTATAGTTATGAAAAAGATTGTTGGCTGTTAGAGAGAGAGAGTACAAAAGAGTGCTACACAAATAGTTAATGGTATAAGTAACCTAGCATATGAGGAAAGATTGCAGAAATTGATATGTTTTCACTTGGATATAGAAGGCTGAGAGGAGATCTCATCGAGGTCTTTAAATTTGTCCATGGTCTGGAGAAGGGATATCTTGGGGAAATGCTTGAATTTAACAGAAATGATGCAATTAGAGGTAATCAATTGAAAATTAAAGTTAACCACAACAGGACGAGGTTAAGACAGTCTTTCTTCACCAACAGGGTAGTAGAACACTGGAACTAGCTTCCAGAAACCATTGCCAGTAGCAGCACATTGAACATCTTTAAAAACAGCATAGACAATCGTTATAAGAATGGAGGGCTTGCTTTTGAGTATTCCAGGGAGAGCTGATCGACGGATTTGGTGGGCAACTGGTTGAGTGTGCAGAGTGCAACCAAGAAGGGCCCTTGTGGCTCATAGTTGCACTGATCTTTTATGTCTGTATGTCTTTATTGAACACGCTGTGCTTCAACATATGTTCCATGTGCTAACATATATAAGCATAAAGAGCCCATAACTGGGCTCCATATAATCATGATGGTCGACGCCTCCTGAGGCTGAAATAACTAATAGGCTGTAACTGAATGCTATATGATAATGATGGTCGGTGCGCCGTAAAGCCGAAATAACTAACTAATACGCTGTAACAAAGCGCGCAAGAAATGTTGCTCACCATGGGGCTCCGGGCGACTGGTAGGGGTCCCGGCCATCGTGAAGGGCTCAGAGTCCGGCGTGAAGTGTTCCGTGATCGAGGTAATGGGCCCGGGCAGACGTTGAGGGACCCGGGCTGGGCCAAAGTCAAGGGCTTCTAACCCGACAAAGAGGGTCCAGGCTGACAGAGGGCCGAGACTAGTGAAAAATATCATTGGATGAGCGGGGAGGGCCCCTGAGCCGATGGAGTAGGCCCATGGGACGACGGTGAAGGACACTAGGCCTGGACCATCGGAGAGGGCCCTGAGCCAATTTGTAGAGCCCCTGGGCTGACAGAGGGAGGTCAAGCTGAAAAGGATCACTGACCTGATTATCGATAAAATCTATAAAATTCAGGCCTCCGAACGGACGGAAAAGGCCCTAAGCTGCTAAAGAGAAACCCGAGCCAACGGAAATGGCCCCAGATCGTTGGAAGGGACTCCAAGCCGATGTGAAGGGCGCCTGGTCGATCATTTTAACCGTCATATGTTCATATTGAGTGGATTTTTACACAAGTGCAAAACAATGCTTAGATGACCCAACACAAAATTCTGCTGCCCGATAGCCGATGCAAGGATCTGTTGACCTACTTTTAGCCCCAGACGATGTTATTTAGCTTTAGGCACGCATTATATCACCCACACTGAATACGACTCACAACTTGTTTGTTCGTTCCGAATCCACTTGTCTTGCCGGGAATGAAACGTCTCCACAACGACCCAAGTGGATAATTCTGAAGATTACATGTAGGTAATATCGTCGTTTGCATTTACCATGATACTCCCATGATACCATGATAATTTGGGATGGCAATATGAGTATCGGATGTCGAATGCATCCACTTAAGCGGCCTTGTGGTGCTCAAATAAATGTAGCTTTACGACCAATCAGCTGGTCTCAAGCGATTACATCTTATATGTTCAAATAATGTTTGCTGCAAGCTGTTGGACACTACGAATAGTGGCGGATTCAGGGGGACGGACATATGGCAATCCCCCACTTGGGTCTCTCCCCTTTGGGACCAGACTGGTCCATTGAACACACTGTGTGTTGACATGTGCTGAAGACGAACACCAGAGATAGCACATTGCTACCTGTAATACAGCCAAGTCATTTTCTGAGCATACCTAGATGGCCTGCCCCGTTGGACAAATCCTTGATCCACCACTGACTAGGAAACCCACGATTCAACGTACACCAGCTATATGGTATGATGCTACCTGTAGCACAGACCACAATTTTATATGTCTACCTTCCCCCTCCCTCCCTGGTTAGCACAATATTCCATGATGGGCACTCCAAGCTAGAGAGCGGGCACTCAAGTCAAAATTTAGGGATCATACCAAAATTTGGTCAAAGGAATTATACCCAAATTTGGTATGATCCCCTTGGCCAAGTGCTGGATCTGCCACTGTGTACTAGTGCCAATACCAGTGACTGGCAGATGCATTATCTGTGTGTTCCGCCTACACCTCACTATCAGTGATTGGTAGATGTGTTACTGTGTGTGCCGCCGGTACCTGCCGTTGTATACCAGTACCAATATCAGTGACTGGAAGATGCATTTTCTGTGTGTCCCACTGATACCTGCCGTCATGCCACTTCTGATGAAAATGTATGGCTGTAAACAGCACCTACTCTGGGAGGCCACTTTATTCCAGTTCAAGTCATGTCGTCATATGCACATGTATCATATGCATTATACATATTCCATATGCAGAAGCCAACTTGTGGGATCATCAGTTGTTACGGTGCTGGGGTACGCAAATGATACCCAATTTCTGCCCTGATGATATGGTCATGGGCACAACCAGACATTTGTGGTGAAAACCAACCCAATGGTGGCACCGTAGGGTTAGCAACCCAGCAAATTATATTATCTGTGACAGTAATGAGAATGAAGAAGATGAAATTACCATATCATTTTGTTCCAGTATAAGTTTAGGTCAGTAACGAAAACAAAAGGCGACGTATGCTGTGCACTCAGCTACCGTCGACTAGCACCATTATGTAGAAAGGCGACACCAATTTTCGCCGGCTGTGTGACGGTTCCTGACAGCTGCGCTTGTCTTCCATCGTCGTTGCCACGGCTGGTACTCTCACTTGGGTGATAAGTGAATAGTGACAAGTGAACAGTGAGCTATGAAGTGTGCACGTTGAGCGGTGATGAGACATGAGCAGTGGGCGATGAGATGTGGGCATTGAGTAGTGCGATGTGAAAAGTGAGTGGTGTGTGTGTGAGCAGTGAATAGTCGTGTGTGACAGAAGTAGAATGTGAACAGTGAGTGGTGATAAGAGGGCCGGTGTGGGCGGTGAGTGGCGTCTCCGCTGTGACGAGCACACGCCTACCTACCGCGACAGTTCCGGCTGAGCGCCGCCGACCTCGAGAGGTTCGAGTCCAGCGAAGAGGACCACCGGCTGCAGATCCAGATCCTGGAGCGGCATGTGATTGACGGCTGCCTGCCCGTCTACAACCGCACACTGTCTGGCAGTAAGTGCGCCGCGGCCGCGGCCGCCGCGCCTCCGCGCCTCCGCCGCCGTGCGGCCGCTACTGACCTGTGGTGGTGCCGTCGTTGTAGCATAGTGGCAGCATACTGTGCCGTGACGCCTTTGCCATACTTTGCCGTGACGGTATCATGGTGGTGTCCTGGCTGCGTCGGTGTTCGAGCGATTGTCAATTTGGTCGATCACGAGCCGTTCTGAGGTCACTTCTTTCCACTCGTCGTCATAGGACGCATTTGAAGCTTTCTCAGACTGGTAGGAAAGGCGCCCGCCTGTCCTGTGGGCCCGTATGTGCATGCATGTTTGTACTATGGTGGTACCACTTTGTGCTCAGGCACAATCATCACAGTACGTGATGGCATCGTGGTGGCAGCACGCCGTTCAGTGGGCACTTGACTGGGCAGACTGGATTGTGGTGTGCGAATTGCTGCTCGGTGTGACCTACAGGCCCGTCAGAGTGCACAGCGTTTCCTCGCCGTGTCATGTGACCGTGCACCGTGTCATGTGACCGTGCACCGTGCCATGTGACCGTACACCGTGCCATGTGACCTTACACCGTGTCATGTGGTCGTGTGACCTTACACCGTATCATGTGACCGTGTGACCGTACACTATGCCATGTGACCGTACACCGTGTCATGTGACCGTGTGACCATACGTCGTGCCATGTGACCGTGTGACCGTGCATCGTGTCATGTGACCGCACACCGTGCCATGTGACCGTGTGACCGTGCATCGTGCCATGTGACCGTACACCGTGCAATGTGACCGTATGACCGTACGTCGTGCCGCAGCGCTGCGCTTCTGTGAGCGATGTCGCCTGGTGAAGCCGGACCGATGCCACCACTGCTCTGTCTGTGGCACCTGTGTCCTCAAGATGGACCACCACTGCCCCTGGGTAAGCCCGGCTGCCCCCTCAGTAAGTCTTCAGTTCTGGGTACACCCGACTCCATCTGGGTGAGCTTCCGTTGTTGTGTTGGGTCAGAATTATCTGTTGTAACAGTACTTGACCTCATTACAGTACCTGGCTGCATTGCAGCACTTAGCTGCATTGCAGTACCTGGCTGTACCGAAAATTGTTGTGCTCCGAGGGATAATGTGTATTTTGCAGTCAGAATGTTGTAATATTAATATTACCCAGTAAATTATTTTCATATATATTTTGAATAAGTTATTAAATTATTACTCCAAATAGTGAGACCGAACATTAATAGCCGGCGGTAGGGTTTCCATCGGTATGGTCGCCGGTTATGAGGCCTCCGTTGGTCTGGTCGCCGATGGTGAGGCTCCCATCGGTCTGGTCGCCGATGTTTAGGTCTCCCATTAGTCAGGTGGCCGGTGATGCGGTCTCCATTAGTCGGGTGACCGGTGGTAAGACCTCCGTCAGTCTGGTCTGGCCGGTGGTGAGGCCTCCGCCGGTCTGGTCGCCGTTGATTATGTGCTGGTGTTTTATTGAATGATATGACGCGAGGGCGCACAGACAACACAGCTTACGTTGTCACAGATAGCTACCCTGTTGATGATATTTGACGTATGAGCTTGTGTGGTGCCCCGGGACTAGGGAGCTGGCGAAGAAGCAGGTGTGCATTGGGGGACAGGCCCCTTCCCTGGGGTCGTATCTTCCCTACCTCAGAGAACTGGCTGGCAGACGTCTTCGTGAGTTCAAGTGACTCACTTGAACTCAGAAAGGCCGGACTAGAAGATGGCTTCACTCGCTCCATGAGGAAGACTCCGCTCCATGAGCTCTGCTGGTTCTTGTAATTGGTGGTGTGATCCAGCAAATAAAGCAAAGGTCCGGCAAATATTCCTGCTCGAATGCTCGAGACAAAACAAGCCCAAGGCCAGACCAATTTCGCGTCCTCAAGCGAATCCCGAAATTTGAAAGGAAGCCTGAAATAGATACCGATCAGCCCATACTAGCAAGCTGCATTACTTCACTCCTTAATAGTCTACTAAACGACTATCGACGCATTCAACTGAGAATGAGAAGTCGATTGATAACATCAGACACGCAATGTTCGAGCCACAAATTTTCACTTTTAAATATCGTTCCGGCAGACGCGGCGCAAGCTTCCCGGTCGGCGTCCCGCAAGCGTGTTCCGACCACCATCTCAATGAGGGCCTACGTCATCTCCCACGTCATCGTGATGCCAACAGTTCCAACCCACATACTATCGAAGCGCAATAACTTCAGACACGCTGCAAAGAAAAGTGCTTGCTAATTACAGTATGCAAGTATTAGCTTCGTATCCTTTGCATCGCATCTGTTTCGCATCGTGATGCAGCGGTCATGCAGCCAAACAAGTCATTATGTCCTCTTCTACACTACCCCCCCCCCCCTCCAGCCTAACGTCAGCTATTTCTTTACTTTCAAAATACAACCTTCAAAAGATGATCTAACTTACCTACCTACAAATGTACTGACCGGGTCTCTTTTGCAGGTCAACAACTGCATTGGGTTCGCCAACTACAAGTTCTTTGTACTATTTTTGGCGTACGCGTTTACATATTGCATTTATATAGCGCTCAGCACCCTGAAGTACTTCATAGTATTCTGGAAGGTGAGACCACCTGCCGCTTCTGCGACAAGTTTAATGTTTGCAGGCTTCGGGCTTCTGTGATAAGTTAACTGTTTGCACACTTCTGTTGTTTTCTGTGACAAGTTGCGCGCAAAAGCACTAATCGTCATCTGTGATATGTTGATTGTTTCTACGCTTCTGTCTTGTGCAAAAGATTGCAGCAACATTCAAGTGTATGATACCAATTAAAATACATGACGCGTACGTAATATGACGGTGATATGTGGCCTAGCTTCACATGGTGGGTGCTCCACATCAGCGTCCCTCCGAGTCGGCACCAGTGTGTGGTGTACCTCCTGTGTGTTGGGTGTTGGAAAACAACGGACCATTTCTAGACCTCTGTATGGCCAGACTATCGGACTGTTCACACGATGCAACCATTGCACATATTGTCATGTGAGGGAAGTCACATTTCATTTGTCTTGCATGCAATCTTGATACATTAAAACCATTATTGGTTCAAGTTTGAGAAGTGCTGAGTATATATGGATCTAGGAAAGTTAGATACACAAACATGTAATAGGTACTTAGGTATGTGGCAGACCCAGTATTGTGAATACGGTATGGCTGCGGTCCGGTGAATTGGGCCATTTTATTGATTCCTGAGCCACACTTATGCAGGGAGAGAGCTAATCACACTGTCTTCATATGGATATAGCACCGGTTCCTACGTCTCAATTCTGGAGCAATATGAAGAGTACTTTCCGATAATCTTAAAAATGTCTCACTGACGATTAATCAGATCCAGCAAAAACAATCGGAACCCCAACCTAATGAACAAAAGATATAACAGTGGTCGTGCTATGCCGTGATGGCCTGCCCCCGCCCCTCCCCGGGCCGAAAGCGGTGTGTAGCCGTGCTATGCCGTGATGACCTTCCCCGCCCCTCCCCGGGCCGGAAGCGGTGTGTAGCCGTGCTGTGCCGTGATGGCCTGCCCCCCGCCCCTCCCCGGGCCGGAAGCGGTGTGTAGCCGTGCTGTACCGTGATGGCCTGCCCCCGCCCCTCCCCGGGCCGGAAGCGGTGTGTAGCCGTGCTGTGCCGCGATGGCCTGCCCCCGCCCCTCCCCCGACGAGGCACCACCTTTACGCGGTGGTGGTGGGGGGTGGGAGGGGGATGAGTCCACTTAGGACCCTGATTCCTGATTCCAAGAACATCGGTGAACCGGCGTGGGGCCAGACTAGGAGTGCCTCACTCATCCTCTCATGCGTACGCTCCCACTCCAATGTCCACCTCATCCCAATATTCATGTCCTTCACCTGGCCCTGTAACACCAATTATCCTTACTATGAGCAGGCAGGACAACTTCCCCGGTCCTGCCCACCAGCTCAGTTTTATCTGGGTAGCCGCGCCCCCTCGGCCCGTCCCCCGGGGTTGACGGAGTCCTGGAGGTTGAGGTCCCCTGTCGTACCGCGCTAGTTGTGACGTGGGATCAGCACACCTCTTTGGTCCCGATATCCCGGAGGAGCGGACGGGCCCGTGGGGCTTCACACGGGCCAAGTGGCTAGTCGCCTCGGGCCGGGGACCTGGGATTCTTCCCAGTGTCCCCCGGCCCGGCCTGCTGGGGTCAAGGGGTGGGCGGCGCTGGGTCCCGGTCGGGGTGGTGAGTCTCTCTCTCCCGGCCGGGTGCAGGCGCCGCTTGCCCCCTATCGCTCCGCGGACGTCTGGCGTCCTGCTTACGGGATACAGGCGTCCCCCCAGTAGGGCCCCCAGAGGGGTGGGGCGTCGCGTGGAGCTGAACAAACCTCACATGGATACATCTAACGCAAACCCACTTCCTGGTTCCTCTCACGAGGACCAGACCACGTGCCTCCGTGATGTAAGCCAGGGCTCAGTCGCGAATTCAGCACTCATGACTCACCCGGACAACGCACCTAAAAGATATAGGCACTTTGAACGCTCGAGTCCTACCTCAACACCACGAATATCCACTCCGCGCATCTTGCTGTTCAAATCGACAGACCCAGGGAAAAACTGTCCTCTCTCTCCCCCTTCCAACGCAAGCGAGGATGTGACCGCCTTGGAACTGTGACGCGATGTGATAAATTGTGGGATGAAGGAATCGAGGTGGAATTTCGCTACGAAGAGGACGCAAGGAGAGCCTTGGACACATATAAATTCATATATTTTATACGTAACCCCGATGGGCCTAGAGATATCGCCATCCCAATAAAAGTCCAGCCCCATATTACCAAGGACTTCTGCAAAGGGGTTATAAATTGCTACGATCTGAGGGATTTCACGGAAGCAGAGATCGTTGACGGATTGGCAGTGTACGGTGTGCTGGAGGCGCAGATAATGAAGATGTGAAGGGAAGGGGAACTTCATGCAACCAACACCATCATTCTTACTTTTAACTCTACCGGCTTGTCATCCACAGTGTCAGTAGGATATGTCTGAGTGAAGGTTAGAGTTTTTATCCCCAACCCCATGAGGTGCTTCAGATGTCAACGATATGGTCACACGACTCAGCATTGCCGCGGACGCCCTGCGTGCGGACGATGTGGATCGGCGGATCACACCATTGACAGATGCGAATCGGACACCCTATGGTGTGTGAACTGTGGGAGAGGACAGGTGCCTCACACAGCATCTGACCGGTCATGCCCAGCCTATATCAAGGAGAAGGAGATTTTATCTTTGAAATGCACGAGAAATGTATCTTTTAGGCAAGCCCGTGAGGCATGCGAGATAGCCACCCGAAGATTTCGTATACACAAAAATAACATGTAGTACTCCGACCAACAGTGGACATCAGCAACCTACTAGCGCCGCGCAGCTGCTCTCCCGGCTTAGCGCCTTGTTACGGTCTTTCGGTACCTCCTGCGTACTCCCTTCCACTGTGGAAGAGATAGCCGCGGCACCAACCACATGTCCGTCGTATAGGCCTGACCAGACCATAGAGAAGCCGCAGTCGGCGCCTCCCCAGGCCTCCGCAGTCTCATTTGAAGCGGCGGCGGTGGCACATAAGGAGGTCAGGAAGTGGACGGTAGTCCAACGATCCAGAAAACCCGCCAAGATCCCAAACTCCTCATCCACCAAATCCACTACTCCCACTCCCACAACCCATTCCACCCAAGCATCCTCACAGTCCATCCCTCCTCCCCTCCTCCTCACCCTCCAACGCTCACCGTCACCGTCACCACGCATCCCCGTAACGCCTCCGTTTGCGGACCGAACATCGACCGCCAGTGCCCGCCAAGGTGCCACAGCCCTGGGACGCACAAGCCGCAATTCATCTCCGAGCGCACGAGCGTCACCAACTTCACAGGTAACCGCTTCACCCTCACCGGCACCTGGAAACTCCTCACCTCCCCTCCTCCGACCATCTGAGACATCGCCCACCGTTCCACCCATTCCACCACGTATGGGTGATACCCGTATATGTACATTTCCTGTCAGAAGCAGAAAACGAGCCCCACCCTGGCAAGCTTCTCCAACCGATGAAGGACCCCCCAGGGCGAGGTCACGGGCCCAATCTTGACCATCCATGCAGTAGTGACCACGCAGTTAGTCATTCTTATCATCTTAACATATCTATGGGCGCTACATGGCCAGTGTAGTCGATGCGCCCTAAAGCCCTAATAACTAACATTTTAACATATGGGGCATTCCACGTCAAATCGCACAAGAATTGGCTATTTTGAACCCGACCCCCTCCGATTTTTATGAAAATTGATAAACCTGTTGTGCCAAGTGAACGAAACTCACACGCCAACTTTCAGCCCTGGGTGACCTCTGGGGCCAGATTTAGAGGTCATCCTAGGTCGCCTATTTTTACCGACTTGACAACAATCAAATGCATATATATTAGATGTTTATTAACTTAGCGGAACGACATTGGTGTTAAAGTGCGCAGAAACCCTTGGCCATTCAGAAATATGGCAAAAGTTGCACGTGACCTCTCCGTGACCCTTGACCTAACGAGGTCAAAGTATAAAAATGCATTTTTATATATGTTTGCCTGCCCCTAATTCGACTACACGTGGCTGAATTAATGGTCCTGATATTATCTAAGAACGTGCAAAAAAGAAAGGCGGAGACTCTAAATGTTTTTTAGATATCGGCCTTTGAGTAGATATTGTCATAGGACCAAATCGAAGCATGCCCCGATGCTATTTATCATATCATCGATGATAACTCTGGTTTCCTTGGTCCGATTATCGTCAAATTTGGTGGGCAAATCATCGGTGGCAAGCTGAACTATTTTCCAGATTTTCAAGTTGACCTGACCTCACATGACCTGGCAGTGACTTCTCCATCACAAGCCAACAGGGAAACAAAAATATTTTCCTGAACAAAAAAACGCTGAATTTGGCTCGTACAGGCTATATTACCTAGTTTTAGGTTAGGCTACTCCAAACGAGCCAAGTTTTATTTTGAACAAGTGTCCTCTGCAAGGTCACGTGAGGTCACTATGAGGTCATGTCACACTTTCGTCAATAACTTTATGTAGAATCAAGATAGAGAAATAATTTGAATGCCATCGAGATCCTCTGGTTAATCATGATGTATAATATGATCAAGCTAGGTCGTCACTTGACCTCGGTTTAGGGTGACCTGGAGGTAAACTGGGGCCAGTATCAAATGTTCAGCTAGCTAAGTCATGTGATACATCAATCAACGCGGCCTGACGAGGAAAATATAATTGTAACAAAATTATATTTCTATCTTTACTTTGGCAACAGTTATTCGCAAAAAAATATGTTTCCTCGGTTTTTATAGCCTGAATATATTGTTTCAGCTCGCGTGCGTTTCGTACTAACATTTTATCGGGAGGGCCAGTAAATGTTTCTGGTATGCAAATAGCCGCGACCATAAAACAAGTTGAACAGCAGTACCGTATATTCACGAAGAACTACCAACCTTTTTCGCCACACGTACCTCACGGCTCGTCTCGCTGCCGTAAAACCATCTCACAACCACCATACCATTACGTGGAGACGGAGTAACACGATGGACATTCCTTGTTCCCGGTATTGTGCGAGCAGCTGCGAATCTGTCATTCAACGCTTTGGTTTCTTTGACCCACTCGGTTTTGGGAGAATACTCCACGCACGTGCCGGTGGCATGGTTTTTTACAAACTGATAAAACTGGTCCGGGATCTCAATCAGAGTTCCTTGCAGACCTCCCTTTTTAGCTAACCTTTTCAACGTCCCACCAATGCCATCACACGGTCCCTTTCCGTGAGCGGTTGCGAAGAAATGCCACTCGGCGTCTATTCCAAAGTCGACGGAACGCTCTGCCAAATTTAGGAAATTCTTACAATTTTTGTATTGCGAGGCAGCCCCATCTGAAAAATAAAATATCTTCTTGGGGCGCTGGCCTAATTCTGCTTCCAGGCGCTCAATGAGTTTTCCTTGAAACAGGTGGGCAGCCACAGTATCATGCGTCAGGCAATCGGAAATGGCAGAGTAAGAAAAATGTTTGAGGTCCCCTGCGTTGTTTCGCCAATAAGCCACAAACGGATGGATTGTCACCTGCAGTTTGTTCCAGTGATGGGACCGTACCTCATCCTGTGTAACCATAGCGTAGTTTTCGGAAAAATCTCCAATAACAATTACCTCTGCAGGAGCTAGTGTTTCCTTTAGGCCTTTCAGATAATTGCCTTGGGCACGGGCGACAAAATCATGCTTTACAAGTATTTCCAGCTGTTCGCAAAATGATCGCACAAAATCTTCAGAAGTTTGCGTAACCACCTCTAAGGTGGACCTATCAGTATTAGTCCACTTTCGGTACTCAATGTTATCGATTTCTCGGTTATCATGAATCATATCATGGCCATGAATATTCACGTAAGTTGCAATATTGCATGTATTTAGGCAATACAAACTTCCCAGGGTCATGTTAGTTCATGTGAGGTCATGTCAACCTGAAAATCTGGAAAATAGTTCAGTTTGCCACCGATGACTTGCGCAACAAATTTGACGATAATCGGACGAAGTTAACCAGAGTTATCATCGATAATATGGTAAATAGCCTCGGGGCATGCATGCATTTGGTCCTATGACAATACTCAAAGGCCGATATCTCAAAAAGTTTTCAAGTCTCCGCCTTTCTTTTTTGCAGGTTCTTAGATAATATCACGACCATTAATATAGCACCGTTTCGTCCAATTAGGGGCAGGCAAACATATATAAAAATATATTTGTATACTTTGACCTGGTTAGGTCAAAGGTCACGGGGAGGTCACGTGCAACTTTTGCCATATTTCTGAATGGCCCAGGGCTTCTGCGCACTTTGACACCAATTTCATTCCGCTAAGTTAAATAACACATGAGATAGTTGCAATTTATTGATGTCAAGTCGGTAAAAAATCGTGACCTAGGATGACCTCTAGATCTGACCACAGAGGTCACTCTGGGCTAAAAGTTGGCGTGATGTGTTCTTTTACTTGGTACTACAGGTGTACCAATTTTCATCAAAATCGGAGGGGGTCGGGGAATTTCTTGTGCGATTTGACGTGGAATGACCCATATCTTAGCTGAGTTCTACAAGGATTTTACAATAAAACTGCCGAGACCTAAAAACCTCCATTTGTGACCCTGCGACCATTTTAAATAGACAACCAGGTAGCCATTTGCCTCCAAGAAACAAAGCTAGCACCAGACGACAACGTGAGGCTGAAATACTATACTGTGTTCCGCCACAATGTACCATTTGGAAACGTCTCTCACGGGGGCATTCTACTCGCCGTCCACCATAGTGTGCCAGCGCGAGAGCTCACGCTCCGAACCAATCTTCAGGCAGTTGCAGCGGAGGCGACTTTCAACCACAGGAGTATAAGTTTGTGCTCCCTGTATTTTTCCCTCTGGCGTCGCTTTCCCCACTGCTGACTTCAAGCGGTTGCTGACTGAACGTCCCTCGCCAGTACTTCTCCTCAGTGATTTCAACACCCATCACCTTGCTTGGGGATGCACAGACACCAACAGACGCGGCCGGATCCTCGAAGACTTAATTATACAGGGATCACTCTGCCTGTTAAACTCAGGTGCACATACCCATCTTGCTATGCCATCATGCCAGACGTCAGCATTAGATCTGAGCTTGGCCAGCGCTCAACTGACTCGGGAATTTGAATGGTCAGTCGACGACGACTGCCACGTAAGCGACCACTTTCCAGTATGGCTAACGTTCGAAGAGGCGCAGTTTTAGGAACTCGGCCACCGCGCTGGAATCTTAAAAAAGCTGACTGGACTCTTTTTGAATCAGATGTACATGTCGTTCTTACTCGTGACACTGAAAATCATTGCACCCACATCGATGATTTTACTGCACGACTACTCCAGTGCGCCCATTTATGCATCCCACGGACTACTGGTACCCCACGCCGCACCCCGGTCCCATGGTGGACCGACGGGTGTGCTACGGCTATCCGCGCGCGCAAGAGGGCCCTCAAGCTCTTCACAAACCACAGCACTACCGCAAACGTTTTAGCATTCAAACAAGCCAGAGCAGTCGCCAGGTGCACAATAAGGGCAGCAGAAAAAAATTATTGGAAAGAGTATGTAGGCCGAATGAACCGTTTTACCCCCATTTTACAGGTGCGGGCTAGAATAAAATGTATATTCGGGCAGCTCTCTTCCATTCCACTACCGGTGTTGCAGATTCAAGGCCGAACAATTGCTCACCCACTCGAGGTGGCCAACAAGATAGCCAATGCCTTAGCGGAGCGGAGTGAAGAAAGCGAAGTCAACCATATATTTCTATAACATTAACGTAGATGCGAAGCAAATCCTATCGACTTTTTCACCGCAATACAACACACTTGTAATCAGCCATTTACCTTGGTGGAGTTGAAACACTCGATTAGTACGCTCAAATGTGTATCTGAGGGACCGGACGTCGTACACAACGATATGCTGAAGCATCTTCCTCCAAGTGTTTGGGATGTACTCCTAGCATCCTTTAACGACATATGGGAGAAAGGAAGCTTTCCGTGCACTTGACGCGAGGCCACAGTTATCCCAATCTTGAAGCTTGGGAAAAGTGGTCTGGAAGCACTCCACTACAGACCCATTTCGCTGACATCTTCGCTCTGTAAATTGATGGGAAAATGGTAAATGCGCGTTTAACATGGTTTTTAGAGAAGCAGAACTCCAACGCCCAGTGTGGTTTCCGTAAAAACCGATCCACAGTGGACCAGGTTTTAGCGTTGGACACCGCTCTCCGTGCGGGTTTTAAGTATCACAAGCACGTAGGTGCCGCGTTTTTCGACGCGGAGGCCGCTTATGACACCGTCTGGCGTCATGGAATTTTGATGAAGTTATGGGACTGTGGCGTCAGAGGACCCATGGGAGTCTTCATCAAAAACTTTTTGGCTGATCGGTGCTTCCGCGTCCGACTTGGTAACCAGTTATCGGGAAAATGCATGCCCACGGACGGAGTTCCACAAGGAAGTGTGCTCAGTGTGTCCTTGTTTGGAGTACTAATCAACGATATAGGAAAGACTACCAGAAAATATAACACGCTCACTTTTCGTGGATGACCTCGCAATTTGACTCTCCGCTTCTTGTACACCATCTTTGAACCGGCAGTTACAGCTGGCCATACATCATCTTGAAGACTGGAGCTACCGAAACGGGTTTCGATTTTCCGCAGAAAAAAAAGTTGTTGTACACTTTTGTCACCGACAGTCGTGCTACTCTGAACTGGCGCTCCAGCCATATGAAAAACCAACCCCACTGCGATCTTCTGCGAAGTTCCTCGTCGTCTCTCTCGATAGACGCTCCACATACGGTGATCACCTTAAGTCTCTGCGCCAGCGCTGTTTTAAAGCTCTTTACATCATTAAATGTGTGGCACGAACATCATACGGAGCAGACCGTGCAACACTTTTACAGATGTACCGACAGCTCATCCTCTCTAAGCTCGACTATTGTTCTTTTGTATATGATGGTGCCAGCACCGCCAGAAAGCGCATACTTGATACGGTCCACAATACAGCTTTACACATTGCAACCGGCGCATTTAGAACTTCGCCAGTAGCAAGTCTCCACGTGGAAGCACACGAGCCGCATCTGGCATTCAGACGTGATAAGTTTGGCCTTCACTATGCATGCAAATTGAGGCAATATCCTCCACACCCAACATATGACGCGGTGTTTTATCGCCGGCTATTGACACTGTTCCACGGAGGACGGAAGGCAACCCCTGAACCCTTGTGCGTAAGGGTCCGTAAACATATTCAAACAAGTGGTAACCGTATGCGTGGAATCCGGATGGCTGACCGACCACAGATCCCGTCTTTGGGATTAGTGTCACCAGAAGTAGACGTGGCCCTATGCACGTCCAAGAAGGTTGACGTCACCACAGAACTGCTCCGGCTATATGAGCACTGGAGCGTATAACCACGTACGATGGACGTACCCTGATATATACAGACGGCTCCAGAGGAAAGCAGGGTGTCGGATGCGCGTTTGTCACCGGATCCATCACGAGGTCCTTTTCACTTCCGTCAAACGCATCCGTTTATACATCGGAACTGGTTGCGATCCTGAAGGCGCTATGCTTCATTGAAGTCAGCGAGCACTACTCGTGTGTTGTCCTGTTCGACTCTTTGAGCAGCCTATCGGCACTGGAAAGTTTCAACCCACAGGAAGCTTCTGCAGGATATCTTACACCGGCTCACCCTGCTGAAACGAGAAGGGAGATTCGTTTCCTTCTGCTGGATCCCGAGCCACGTTGGCATTAGGGGAAATGAACTCGCTGACGCAGCGGCGAAACGAGCGGCACAGAAACCATGCACTCGCACCTTCCCTCCATTCACGTGGTTTTTACCCACTGATCTCTGAGTACATGCATGAAAAATGACAAAGTAGCTGGGACGCCCAGAGCACCAACAAACTCCGAGAAATCAAACCAAGAATAGGTTACTGGCCCTCGTCCTCCAGGAAAGTGCGAGCGGAGGAGGTAGCGCTGGCAAGACTCCGAATCGGACACACCTACACCACATACCGCCACCTCCTCATAAACGAAAACAAGCCAGTATGCCCAAGATGCAGTTCTCCACTAACGGCACATCACATTCTCACATGTCAGCACTACCCATAGGATAGAGCCCAGTACCTTGGAACCAACAGGACGTTCCCCAATCTCCTTCGAGACGACTCGAACTGCTTAGGAATAGCGTGTCACTACTTCATGAAAATGGGATTTTGTGCAATATATTCAGGTCCGTAAAACCCATTCGCCCAATCACAGTACTAAGACTTGACTCTGACTAAGTAATTCTTTGTTCTGTTATGGGCGCCAAATGACCAACCATGGTCGATGCGCCCTAAAACCACAATCGCACACAATCACACCCCCGCCCCTCCCCTGGCCAGCGGCAGTGTGTGTAGCCGTGCTGTGCCGTGCTGTGCCGTGATGGCCTGCCTCCCCCTCCTTAACTCGCCGCCGTGTGTGTGTCGCAGGACGGACTGCAAGGCCTGGCGCGGTTTCACGTGCTGTTCCTCTTCTTCGTGGCGGCTATGTTCGGCGTGAGCCTGGTGTCGCTGCTCAGCTACCACTGCTACCTGGTGGTGCGCAACCAGTCGACACTGGGTACGTACCACTGCTACCTGGTGGCGCGCAACCAGTCGACACTGGGTACGTACCACTGCTACCTGGTGGCGCGCAACCAGTCGACACTGGGTACGTACCACTGCTACCTGGTGGCGCGCAACCAGTCGACACTGGGTACGAACCACTGCCTGTCGCGACACCCGGCCACCGCCTGGTGCCGCGACAACTAGCCATCACTTAGCTCACCTGATATATGGCTGCTGACCGGAGCTGATAGCTGTATATGGCTGCTGACCAGAGCCGGCAGCTGTACACGACTGCTGACCAGAACTGATGGCTGTATATGGCTGCTGACCAGAGCCGGCAGCTGTACACGACTGCTGGCCAGGGCTGGCAGCTGTACACGGCTGCTGATCAGAACTGATGGCTGTATGTGGCTGCTGACCAGAGCTGGCAGCTGTACACGGCTGCTGACCAGAGCTGGCAGCTGTATATGGCTGCTGACCAGAGCTGGCAGCTGGATATGGCTGCTGACCAGAGCTGCCCCGTGTTGTCTCAACCTCCTGATGACTGAGCTGTTGTGTTCCTGCCACCTGGTGACACCTATGTCGTCTCCCACCGTCTTGTGACTGAGCTGTGCTGTGCCCTTCCCCACCGCCGGGTGGCTGAGCAGTGTTTGCTGCTCATGTTCGATAGAGACATTCCGGCCACCGATCTTCGAGTCGGGTCCTGACAAGCGCGGCTTTCACATGGGTCGCCTCAACAACTTTTGCGAGGTGTTTGGTGATGCAAAACTCAGGTGGTTCCTGCCTGTGTTCTCAAGGTGAGTCGGTCCTCAGATAGACGGACAGAGACTTCGTCGTATGATATATTCGGTCAATCCAAATTCTAAGTGAAGTGTTTGGGATGGTATATATGACTCAGTTGTGACAGTGTTGTGATTTTGAATTTTGTTAGCTTTCGCTTTCACAGTTTATACGACAGCACATAAAGCATAGTGGTTCATGCACGAGTGATTTAGAAGAAAATTCACAATAGTTTATCCCTGTTGTACCTCAAAGCACATGGTGTTCAAATCATCATACAGGGTAGTCGACAATCCTGCCTCCTCCGACCTCACGATCATTGACCTCGATCCTTGGAAGACTTGACAGCCCCTGTGCCGGACTTGTACGAGTGCTCTGGCTAGAGTGATAAGCCATAGACCCCGGTCTACCATATCCGCCCTATTCCCTGTAGTAGGATATTTGAATCCTTCCTGGCATGGGCGCTGTATGGGCCACATGGTCCATGTGGCCAGACGCCCCAGCAGTTCATCACGTCCCGGTGGTGGATAGGCATCGCTGTCAGGCCACATATGTGCTAGCAGTGGGTCGTGTATGCGTGCCCAGTCGGTGTACTGCGGTGCGTGCGTGTGTATCGGGTATGTCCACAGTCTGGGAGATGGCGTCAGCTTCCCTGCAGCAGACAAACTTATTGTGTCGGGTGTGTCCACAGTCTGGGAGACGGCGTCAGCTTTCCACAGCGGCACGTGGATCTCGACTCTGACGGCCTGTTGGGACGTCAGCGCTGGCAGGAGCAGCTGGTCACCGAGAGTGACGACGACAGCGACCAGCCGCAGTCAGTCGGACTGGTGTCATCCATGACAGGTTGGTGTCGCCTTCACTGGTGGGCTGTGACGGCCGCACGTGTTACGGCCGTCACAGGCGAACTGTCAGGGCCGCACGTGTATCCTGCCGTCACAGGCGAACTGTCAGGGCCGCACGTGTATCCGGCCGTGACAGGCGAACTGTCACGGCCGCACGTGTATCCGGCCGTCACAGGCGAACTGTCAGGGCCGCACGTGTATCATGCCGTCACAGGCGAACTGTCACGGCCGCACGTGTATCCGGCCGTCACAGGCGACCTGTCACGGCCGCACGTGTATCCGGCCGTCACAGGCGAACTGTCACGGCCGCACGTGTATCCGGCCGTCACAGGCGAACTGTCAGGGCCGCACGTGTATCCGGTCGTCACAGGCGAACTGTCACGGCCGCACGTGTATCCGGCCGTCACAGGCGAACTGTCACGGCCGCACGTGTATCCTGCCGTCACAGGCGACCTGTCACGGCCGCACGTGTATCCGGCCGTCACAGGCGAACTGTCACGGCCGCACGTGTATGCGGCCGTGACAGGCGAACTGTCACGGCCGCACGTGTATCCGGCCGTCACAGGCGAACTGTCACGGCCGCACGTGTATCCGGCCGTCACAGGCGAACTGTCACGGCCGCACGTGTATCCGGCCGTCACAGGCGAACTGTCACGGCCGCACGTGTATGCGGCCGTGACAGGCGAACTGTCACGGCCGCACGTGTATCCGGCCGTCACAGGCGAACTGTCACGGCCGCACGTGTATGCGGCCGTGACAGGCGAACTGTCACGGCCGCACGTGTATCCGGCCGTCACAGGCGAACTGTCACGGCCGCACGTGTATCCGGCCGTCACAGGCGAACTGTCACGGCCGCACGTGTATCCGGCCGCTACAGGTGGAGCCGCCACCACATCCCAAGCAAGGAACTTGTGATTTAGGGCTGCACTCAGGCTAATAAGAAAGATCCCAAATTGAATCCTCTAAAAAGCTTTCATAAGACATTTAGTATATTCCCTCGACTAGCTGGACTCGCAAATACAAATAATTATGCTGAACACAACTCAGCGGACTACATTTGGGGTCAGTGCCTGCGAGCTCAGTTGTGCATTAGGCAACTTGGCCGTGTTACATCAAGAGCACCAGGCTATTTCAGCCATCATTCAAAGACAGAAAGGGGAAAATATGTTACCATTTTTGTATACATGAACATATTTGTTGACATTTGCATCATTTGTTAGGTTTGTGACTACCTCATCGGGATAAATATTATACAGTAAGTTTGTCTTGATCTCTGATATCTTCTGCGGTGATAAGCCATGCGTGTGATGGCTTGGCTCGATTCATGTACGCAGTAAATATGTTCCTCTGAGAGCGCGCCTGAGGTATTTGGTGGTATGAGCACATGTGGAGCGACACATCGAACGCTTCCGTGGAGTTTTCGTCTCGTCTTAGATTATTACTATACGGAAAATGTGTGGTACTATTTCCGGTCGCACTGTTCTATCAAACTACAAAAAAAGGTACTAATTGAAACGTCTCGAAGGTGCCGATGCAATAAGGGGGGGGGGGGTGAAATTTCACCTTAGCACGGTCAGCGCGCGCCACGCGATTGCATTTTATGCAAAACCCATTCGATTAGCATGTCGTTTTCCGATTTCCGTTGTGGAAATCGCGCTGAAATCGCGCTGTGGACGCCGGATGGGCGTCCAGGATGAGCGCCCCACAGCTGCCTAACCAATGCACCGATCGACATGAAACCAACGCCACACTGCAGCCCTGTCAATGCCCCACACGGACTGTGCAAACATGTCCACCCCACGTGGCACCTGCACACGTGGCACGGGTGAACAGTTAGACTGAACGGTCGACGTGTCGTAAAAAACTTTTCATTTCTGTTGGCGCCATTTCAAATTTAGTTGATCATTTACACATGTGCAATGGTGCACATCGCCAGCCATAACTATGCACTCTTCGATATTTCAGACGGAGACGAAATGTAAAAGGTTCTTCCATTTTTATGCCCATACCCACCTCTGTCCGTATGAAGACCATTATGAGGATTAGAAAATACATCAAGAACATGTTGCTTGGCCGATGAATGAAATCAGCATGATATTATAAAGGAAAACTATAGTTTGTGGTTCCTAACTGCGGGCTTGCACAAGAACATACCTTTTGTATGTTTGCGTCTTGTAATAAACCATTTGGGAATAATTGATGCACTCATCTTTGGAAATCTAACCGAACCTCAGCTAGGTTTCCGATGAAAAAAAGAACACGATTCTTTCAGGCTCTCGATACGCTTTTAAGTGTTTATTTTCACGTAGATCGAATGACTTTTCGTTACAATTTGTTTACACCAAGACAACCGCACCGGTATAGATTTAATCACCTCATCTTGCAGGCTGTTTGACCTTTTCCTTGCCGTGTTGTCTACCTGGCAGTTCCCTTTTCCTAGCGTTTCCTTTCCTCTATCTCTGAACTTGGCTTAGCAATGTTCCTCAACGAGCTGTACCATCTGTACCGCTGTATCTCTGCTAACTGTGCCTCCCAGTCTTGTCTTGTCTTTTGTCTGTTTAGAATTGGGTGCAGTACATGGCGTCAGAGGATGTTCCGGAAGTTAAAAGCATGGCAGCATTAAGACGTGTATTGCACCAAATTAAAATAAAAGTGGCTCGAAGTATACAATACCTCCAGAAACCAGTCCGTTTGGACGACCACTTCTCTATATATCTTCCCCGTGTGTATAAAACACCCGCAAAACACCTACACCGATTCCTACCATGTACACGACGTGAAGCTTCTGTCCGGTGTCCATACATCTCCAAACAGGCGTGTCCGGTTTGCCCGTACATCTTCGGACAGGCGTATCCGGTATGTCCGTACATATCCAGACAGGCGTGCCCGGAGTGTCGGTATATTTCCAAACAGGCGTGTCCGGAGTGTCCGTACATCTGCGGACAGGCGTGTCCGGTGTGTCCGTACATATGCGGACAGGCGTGTCCGGTGTTCTGAACAGCTGCGACAGGCCCTATCCGGAGCGTAGGTCGCATCTACAGGACGCCGTTCTCGACCATTTCGTCAATGAGCTGGAGCAGATGGCGCTCGAGTCGCTGGTCGGTAGTTTTCACCGCCATGGCGGCCACCAGCCGGTCCACAAGCTGCTGCGGAGACGCCTCCTCTGGCGCACCGCTGGTGGTGTCTGTGACACATGGAGCACGGTCATGTGCAGCATCCAACTCCTCCGACACAATGCCGCCGTACGTAGCCTCTAGTGCTTTCGGCACACAATGCTGCCATATGTAGCACCCAGCCCGGTGACACACAACATTGTCATGCGTAGCCCCCAGCTCCTGCAACAAACACAATACTGTTACGCGTAACATCCAACGCCTGCGACACACAATGCTGCCATGCGTAGCATTCAGCGTCTGCGACACAATGCTAAACGTGTCCGCCCACTTATCCTGAGTCGCACCTGGTGACTCTTTGGCCGCTACAAGGAAAGAATCAGCCTAACATTAGCGCGGCCTTCCACCTGTTTCTGAGGTTTAAGTGTCCGTCGGTTGCTGTAGAGCGGAGGTGAGTGGTTCAGGGCTCAGACGCTCGTCTCCCAGCTGTAAGGCTGTGGAGCTTAGTCCCACCTGACGATTGTCTTCGTCTGCAACCAATTAGCGTGAGAGATTGGCGATGCCACATGACAAAGACTGTTCACGCGGCGTGCAATCCATACCAGCCAGTCGAGCGCACTCAGCGTTACTGAATCGGGATCCCGACTCTGAGTGGTATTCACTGTCGCTGACCAGATGAGCGATTTACACCAGCATTGGTGGTGTTATCATAGAACCAGAGGGAGTATATTTATGTTATGCTTTGCAGTGTGCATAGTCATGGTGGTACTGGTAGGCAGCGTGTTAAATAGCAATAGGATACACAAATAACAAAAACTTCCGATGAAGAATTTCTCTTAAATGCTATGTCCCATGACCGCTTAACTAAAACAAAAACTTGCCAGTAGCAAGGAAACTCAATGTTGATGGGAGATGGTTGTTAGCTAGTGGGTAAAAAATACATATTCGATCGAAGGATCATACCACCGACTGATGTGTTTGTATGACAGGTCTGAAAGGAGTAAATCGAAAGAAACAGAAGCATGTAAAATATCCGGATGTGCCATCCGCCATCAACCCAGTCCCTCATGGTCCAGATGTCCTCATCCCTGAACCCGATTTCGACATCGAGTCATCTTCCGACTCTAGTGGGGATGAAATGGACGCAGACGCGTCTGGTGCATATGAACCGACCGAGAACGATCGACCGGTACCGTTGAACCAAGCTGAGCTGAATGACCTAACGAGGGACCTGAACTTATCCAAGGAATCTGCTCAGCTGCTGGGTTCACGGCTCCGCGAGAAACGTTTGCTAGCGCCTGAAACGACATTCTTTTGGTATCGGAATCGCGAGATAAAAAAAAATCAGAGAATACTTTACCTTTGACGACGAACATTCTCTAGTCTACTGCAATAACATCGCGGGCCTAGTAGAAGCAATGGGTACAGAGTGCAACCCGGCAGAATGGAGGCTGTTCATAGACTCCTCGAGTAGGAGCCTGGAGGCAGTTCTTCTGAACAACGGCAATAAATTCGCGTCGATTCCTATTGGACACTGTGCAACTGAGGGAAACGCATAACAGCATGGAACTTTTGTTGTCTGCTTTGAACTACAAAGAGCATGGTTGGCTGATCTGTGGTGACCTCAAGGTAGTAGGTCTCGTCCTTGGGCTGCAGGGCGGCTACACGAAATATCCATGCTTTCTATGCCTCTGGGACGGTCGGGCTGACAAACAGCACTATGTACAACCCGACTGGCCATCCAGGCATGCACTTGAACCTGGCTCCCACAACGTGCAGTCACGCCCCCTGGTTGAACCATGGAAAATCCTACTTCCACCACTCCATATCAAACTCGGTTTGATTAAACATTTTGTGAAAGTACTGGATAAAGAAGGACAAGGACTTGCATTTTTGGGACAGAAATTTCCTCATGTGAGCAGAGAGAAGCTGAAGGCTGGTGTATTCCACGGTCTTCAGATAAGGGAGCTCATGAAGGATACTCGATTCGAAGAATGTCTGGAACAGTCTGAGCTCTGCATGGCTGGCCTTGAAGTCAATCATCACCAACTTCCTGGGTAATCACAGAAGTGCGGAATACGTGAAGGTCGTCGATGAGTTGGTGGACAGTTTTCAGCAACTTGGTGCTCGAATGTCGGTAAAAATGCACTTCCTTAGGTCCCATCTAGATTATTTCCCAGATAACTGTGGAGATTACAGTGAAGAGCAGGGAGAACGCTTCCACAAAGAAATACGGGTGATGGAAGAACGCTACCAAGGTCGGTGGGATGTGAACTTTCTGGCGGACTGTTGTTGATGTCTGAAGAGGGATGTCCCATCTGCTCAACACAGTCGGAAGTCCCTGAAAAGGCCATTTATTTCGCAGCTTGGGATGCGCTCTGAATACACTTATGGTCCATCTGTTTGGAGTTTAAACCTTTATTTATGCTGCTGTCGGATTCACTAGTAAACCAGTCAGAGCAATGTTTTGGTTCATATGAGTGAAATAACATATTTTATAAAAAAAATCGAGCTAATCGAACAAAACGGATGCCATTTTCGGAATCAGCATGAAAAAAAAACTGACCTAAAAACAGCTGAGACACCCTTGACCTTAAAAAACACGCAGACCAGTGTTATTCCACTAGATTTTAATAGACCGTCGGAAAGCTAATGTGGAAAGGCACAATTTTCTGCCAAGAGAGTGCAGCCAGGATATAATTGCCCTATATGACCGCCCCTGCCTGCGCTACGGGTAGATTAAGACGGGCAGTTTGTCTCACCTTCTGCCGCGAGTGGTAAGACCACGTCGAAGATTACTCGCATGAATGCAGCCTTCATCGACGACTGATAATCTTCCATCAGGTTTTCGAAACTGAGGCCGACGTCAGTCGGTTCGATGCCTATCTCCTGAAGAGTCAGCACCAGCTGATTGTGAAAGTACTGCAGCACGTCACGCGTGTGGTTACGCCTGAACTCCCGCTCCGTGTTGTTCACCAGCACCGACAGCAAATCGACCAAGAAGTTGCCGAAGTGACAGTGCTGCCAGTCGAGCAGCATCACTTCGTCAGGCGCCGCGTGCTCGGCCGGGTAGCGGAACATCATGTTGAGCTTCCACAGGTCCCCGTGGCAGATGGAGCGCAGCCGGCCGCCAGCCGCCATGCCGTCCACCATGATGTCGCGAGCCGAGTCGAGCAGCGCTTCGAGGCGCGCCGCGTTGGCCGCCTGCTGCGGGTAGTGCCGCAGGAAGCCGATGTAGCCCTGCAGGCCGCACCGGATCAGGTCGGCCTCCATGCGTGGCCCGCGCCACATGGTGTCAATCTGCAGCAGCGGCTCCTCCAGCACGGCCGAGCCGGCGTCCCGCTGCAGCGCCAGGCCGGCGCCGACCGTCCGCGCCAGCGCACGCACCACCAGCCGCACGTGCGCCATGTCCAGGTGCGCGCCAGCGGCCGGCATGCGGTAGCCGCCGGCGCGCAGGTCGTCCATCACCATGACGACACGGCCGCGGCCGTCCGTCGCGCCGTGGTAGTAGCGCGGCACAGGTAGCTGCCGGCCGAGCACGGCCTCTAGCGCCGGCGCCAGCCGGCCGTAGAAGAGGATCTCGCGCTCGTAGCAGCGCGTGGCGTAGCAGAAGAAGCGGCCGAACGGGTCGTCGTGCGGCAGCTTGACGATGAGCCGGTGTTGGATGTCGCCGTGGTGGCGGCCGCCGCGGCGCGTTACGTGCACCGCGTACACGGCCGTGGCGTAGTTAGTGCCTGGCTCGGCGCCCAGCGTGACCGTGAAGCTCAGCTGGTCGGCCGACGACGCGTCCGGCTGCCGGTGGGCGGCCGTGTCGTCCGACGCGGCGGGCCGCTGCCGCAACACGAACTGCAGCCACTCGACGGTGATGTCCCGGCTGTCGGCCGGGATCAGAGCGGCCAGGTCCGTCATGGTGGCGTATCCGGGCAGACGGTCAGCGGTACTGAGGACGGAGTAGCGCCGACCGACGGCACCGGCTGACGGTCACTGACGCCAGCCAGCTGTCCGGCACAGTCGCCAGAGGCGCGACCGTCGTCTGGCCGGCGCCATGGTGGCTGCCGCCGCCACTGATACACCGCAGCTGATATACAGGCGTGCATAGAGATGATAGTTCTGTGCAGATACTGCTGCATTCCTTGTTAACCGTGCACACCGTGCAATGAAGTTGGTGCAACAGCCAAACAGATCAGGTGAGAATGTCAGCGCGGGACACGCCTCTTCTCAGTGGCACCATTTATCACCGAACTGACAAGTGGCAAGTCCCACTCATAGTAATTGATCGCAGGTGGAATGAATTAGACGGGTACCTTTCTGAACGTCGTGCGCTATTTTGCCGGTGAGAGTCGTCACCACCTGGTCGTGTGCTGTGTTACGCAGTCCACTGATGCAGGCGAGATCGTAATCGATTACATGTACACATCTAAGGATATTGCATTCTTTAAGATACCCAATGCCGCATCTTTATCCCGAACAGGCACCCGATAATAGCAACTCAGAAGACCGAACTACTGTTAACTAGTTGCATTCAACGGAAGTGAACGCAACTAAATATACAGTATGATCTTATAAGTATCTTAAGGAAGTATCCCAAGTGAAATATCTTAGAAACTATTTTTTTACAGAAAGTTATGTATAGGAGTCCAGCTGGTCTGAAGCCAGGTCGGTGAAAAACTAACGAAATATGATTCGATCGTAACAACAATGCTCTCTCTATCTCTCTCTCTCTCTCTCTCTCTCTCTCTCTCTCTCTCTCTCTCTCTCTCTCTCTCTCTCTCCTCTCTCTCTCTCTCTCTCTCTCTCTCTCTCTCTCTCTCTCTCTCTCTCTCTCTCTACCCCACCTCTCTCTACCCTCACTCTCTCTCCCTCACCCCACCCCTACCTCTCTCTCTCTCTCTCTACCCTCCTCCCTCTCACCTCTACCTCTACCTCTACCTCTACTCCCTACCTCTACCTCTACCTCTACCTCTACCTCTACCTCTACCTCTACCTCTACCTCTACCTCTACCTCTACCTCTACCTCTACCTCTACCTCTACCTCTACCTCTACCTCTACCTCTACCTCTACCTCTACCTCTACCTCTACCTCTACCTCTACCTCTATCTCTATCTCTATCTCTATCTCTATCTCTACATCTCTACACTCTACCATCTCCATCTCTATCTCATCTCTAATCTCCATCTCCATCTCCATCTCCATCTCCATCTCCCTCTCCCTCTCCCTCTCCCTCTCCCTCTCCCTCTCCCTCTATATTATATATATATATATATGATGGCTTTCCAATCACCGATGATGATCGATTCCGGCTGAATCCACCAATGGCTTTTCGACACCCTCTCGCACGTTACGATTATTTAGGATTGGCACAGTTTAAATAGTTTAGTTATGGGCGCTGTATAACCACTGCAGTTGATGCGCCATAAAACCCAAATAACTAACTAACGACACCCGCATCGCAAATGCTTTGTCTGTCTGTCTGTGTGTCTGTCTGTCTGTGTGTCTGTCTGTCTGTGTGTCTGTCTGTGTGTCTGTCTGTCTGTGTGTCTGTCTGTCTGTGTGTGTGTGTCTGTCTGTCTGTCTGTCTGTGTGTGTGTCTGTCTGTGTATGTGTCTGTCTGTGTGTGTGTGTCTGTCTGTGTGTCTGTCTGTGTGTCTGTGTGTATGTCTGTATGTATGTCTGTGTGTCTGTGTGTCTGTGTGCATACGTGCTTGCGTATGCATGTATGTATGTATGTATGTATGTATGTATTTATGTATGTATGCATTTTTTCGACACGTGGTGCAGATTTGACAGCAGAGCTCCGATCTCTATCTCATTTGTGATCTACGTTCTCTCACCTTAGCTCCTTCTTTAATTTTGTGGGCTTTGTGGTCCTTTAACAGCTGGTAGCTTGCATCCCCGCATTGTTATCGTATGCCATTGATGGTGTTGCAATCTGATCTGCAGATGCAACCGTTGCACCGGATGTCCGGTTGATGGTAGAGTGAACTGCTGGACGGTGTGGGACCGGCAGCGCGCGACTCACGCGAGTGTGACGGTGCGGCCACCAGAACACTTCCGGCTCCTGACAGGGCGAGTAGCGGCTCCCACCTGTGTGGGACACACCTCGGCATCTATTGGAGGTCGCCGACGTCTGTGTGGGTCGTACCTCGATTCCAGCAATCCACTATTGAATGCTACTATTTGACTACGTCAATTCCATCGTATTATTCAGGTGCTACGTGTTTTCATGGTCACAATTATGAACCGTAAGGCCTTTGATCAGGGTGCGAAGGGTATGTGTTAATACTAGACCGCTCGTGGTGACATTTGTCCCTGAATGGTTTGCTGATCTGTGTCCCATCATTCGCCAATCCCGACTGTCGTGGAACGCTTACTGAGTATTACTTTTAAACATGTTGACCTCTTCAGTGTCAGTGTGTCGCACAACATGGCCTCTTCAGGGTCGGTGTGTCGCATAGCATGGCCTCTTCAGCGTCGATGTGTCGCACAACATGGCCTCTTCATCGTCGGAGTGTCGGATATGACCTATTCTGTGTTGGTGTGTCGCACATGGTCTTTTCAGCGTCAGTGTGTCGCATATAACATGACCTCTTCAGCGTCGATGTGTCGCACAACATGGCCTCTTCAGCGTTGGCGTGTCGCACATGGTCTCTTTAGCGTCAATGTGTCGCACATGGCGTCTTCAGTGTCGGTGTGTGCGCAACATGACGTTTGCTTAGGTGGTGCTGTATTGTTCATTGCTGTTGACCTGGTACGGGAATCAGCTGGTAACGCGGCCGTCGTCGGCGACAGGCCGGCAGTATTACCACTAACGTCGTCGGCACAAAACAACACCGGTGGCGACACAAACTCGGGGAGACCTCCGCCACTGGTTGTGACTCGTTCCGTATCGGCCGCTCGGTGTATATCTGTGCCGCCTTCGTTCCACAGACTGTGTGGAGACTGTGTCGCAGTGTGGCTTGTGCTAGTTGGACACACGTGTACGGTAGCGTCACGGTGTGGTGACGTCACCCACGGTGTGGTGTGACATCACCCACGGTGGGGTGTGAGGTGACTACCCACGATGGGGTGTGAGGTGACTACCGACGGTGGGGTGTGAGGTGACTACCGACGGTGGGGTGTGAGACAACCCAGGTGGGGTGTGGAAGCCCAGGTGGGGTGTGAGGTGACTACCACGGTGGGGTGTGAGGTGACTACCCACGATGGGGTGTGAGGTGACTACCGACGGTGGGGTGTGAGGTGACTACCGACGGTGGGGTGTGAGGTGACATCCCACGGTGGGGTGTGAGGTGACAGCCCACGGTGGGGTGTGAGGTGACTACCCACGGTGGGGTGTGAGGTGACTACCCACGGTGGGGTGTGAGGTGACTACCGACGGTGGGGTGTGAGGTGACTACCCACGGTGGGGTGTGAGGTGACTACCCACGGTGGGGTGTGACGTGACTACCCACGGTGGGGTGTGAGGTGACTACCCACGGTGGGGTGTGAGGTGACCCACGGTGGGGTGTGAGGTGACTACCCACGGTGGGGTGTGAGGTGACTACCCACGGTGGGGTGTGAGGTGACTACCCACGGGTGACTACCCACGGTGGGGTGTGAGGTGACACCCACGGTGTGGTGTGAGGTGACTACCCACGGTGGGGTGTGAGGTGACAACCCACGGTGGGTGTGAGGTGACTACCCACGGTGGGGTGTGAGGTGACACCACGGTGGGGTGTGAGGTGACTACCCACGGTGTGGTGTGAGGTATACCCACGGTGTGGTGTGAGTGACTACCCACGGTGGGGTGTGAGGTGACTACCCACGGTGGGGTGTGACGTGACGTAACCCGCGGTGTGGTGTGATGTCACTCACGGTGTAGTTTGAGTGACAGAATGTTCGTCATATGCCAGGGCCCGCCGATTGTCGGCCAACACTCGTGGGTCCGGGTGGGTCATCTAAGCCAGGCGCCTGGCCAGCGGAGAAAGGTGAAAAGTCAGCATTTATATCGTGGCTTTTCCCAGACAGTCCCCGTTGGTGATATACTGAAGTTCGGTTCTACTTAGAATCTTGCAAGGAAAAGTAGAATTAGCAGACAATTACGTTTTTCCTTCACAATTGGTCGATTGATCAGTGAGAAACCACCGATTCAAACCCATCCAGACCAATGTATGACGCCATCAGTACATTATTTTTATGTTGTCCGCGTCGTTGTGGTTTGTTCCATTGATCGCCACTATGTGCTCCACTTTGATTTGATCTAGTCATATGTAAATATGCCTGGGAACGTTTTTACCAATACATGGAGAATATTCTATCGTATCTGATGGTATGGGTATCTGCCTATGCACAGCTGAATACCTGAGGTGCAGACTGATATGCCAAGTGTGGTATGCTGCAGACATGACTTTGTCATCAACAGTTATCCAAAGCATACGCTCATAAACAACAGGTACAGTAACACGAACATCAAGAGAAGTCGTACCACTTGCAGACCTGAAACCACCTGAAAAATGACAACGCCACACAGCGACCAGCATAAAATGGCGTCACCCTGTTTTACTGCAGCCAGATAAGTCCACCGAATAAAATCGACGACAGGATACTACGACAAGCTGTAAACACCAAGGTAAAATGTGTCGAAGCCTACGCAAAACTTGAGTTCATCATTTTCCATCCAAACAAGAAAGTCAAAAACCTCATGCTCAGGAACATTTCGAAGAATACCACACCTAAACAAACCAATCTGGTCTACAAATACAGATGTCCAGACAAACATTGCGGACTTCGCAGCAACTCCGACTATTTTTCGTCACTACCGCCGCATTCTCGACGCTTAGCTTTGTACCTACGAGATGGTGCTCACAAGCAACGAGCATTAAAAAAAATACAACAACGCTAGCAAGATACGACCCCATCAGCAACACTACTATCACCAGGAGAGACCACAGTAGAAGAAACCCTGCTCATAAAAATTCAAAGTTCATATAGCAATGGACAGACGGACTCCGTATGCATTCTCCAGTTATCTGGAAATGCAGACCTACCCTGATGAGACTTTCACAAAGTCGGAGTTTAAAAAAAGAAGTGCCTTTGTGAGATGTAACGTGTGAAACTTCAACTTACTTAACCATGTATGCGTGTCGACTGTCATCCCATAATTTACTCTGAGTTTGATAATGATCAAGGAGTCCGAAACGCTAAGTCAAGAGAACATAAAATGCAATTGATTCCACCAATTGTAATGCCTTTACCGGGTGAATTAATATGCAACTCACCCAACGAGGTAAAGAAAACCATACGATTAAAAGAGCGAAGGTAAATTAGTCTTAAAAGGTGTTTTGGGATTTTCGGGGATTTTTTTTCCGGAGTGCTATGTTTATGGAATACTGGGACTGGAACATGACGGCCTTGCCTTCGTTGCCGGCTTCATCAACTTGACACTGCTCTCGTATCGCCCGGTCCCGCTGACCTATTTGCGTGTTTTGCTGCTGCCGCTGCGACCAGGGGCACACAAGCGTCGCTATCTATGCTGGCCCGCCCTGGCGGCACTTGGCGCTGCTACTGGCTCTGGTAGGTACTGCTATGGAACAGGTGTGGCGTATGCCACTTCATTGTTGCTTGCATTTATCATGTGACCTATGAGCATTGATTGGAAAGAACGGTATACGAAGTATCTCTGCTCCACGAACTTTGATTGCTATCCTTCATTCGTGCTCTGGGCCGGAACCAGCACATAAGCCGACTAGATGGACTACGCCGACGTGTAGTCCACCTAGTCTTGAATCATCCATATCTAGTCCTGAACGCATTGCTAGGGAATACCATCAATATATCCCTGACCGCTTTTAGCACCCAATGTCTGACCGCTTTCCAGTCCATCCGCCGAATGCAGCCCCTAACTAGAGTGAAATTGTACATACTTTTGGGATGGGTCAAACCCCGTTTAAGATTGACATGAGCCCACCTGCCCCGTCCCGCAGTGATCCCCGACGAGGCACCATCTTTCCGTAGTGGGGGGATTACGTTCCCCAAAGACCCGACGGCCAGCATACCGGCGGGAGGGGGAGGGGGAGACTAAGAGTTCCTGCCTCACTCGTCCTCCAGACTGCCTCACTCGTCCTTCCATCCATATGTAAGGGGGATGTAGCGCGCCTACCTCCTCCCGTGCCCGGCGGTATGCGCCATGAGGACTAGGCTCGCACAAGGGCAGCAGCGGCGGTGTGGGTGCGGCCAGCGGTGCAGCAGGCGCCACGTGTTGTGCCCGCGTGCTGCTGCACTGGGTGCGCCTCTGCGGTGGCGCGCCCGGGGCCATTCGGTGGTGACCTCGGTCGCCTTGGCGGAGAAGCGGAGGTCGGACTCAGAACGGGATGGCGTGAGGTGGTCGGTGCGGTGCACTGTCCGGCTGAGACCGGCCGTAACAGATCTCATGATTGTGTAGCGAATACAAGAGCTGAAGCTCGGAGTCGTGGATCGGAGCCTACCCACGGAGCCTTAAGCATCGGAGCCTTACGCATACGCTCCCATTCCAATGCCCATCTCTTCCCGACATCCATGTCATTCACCTGGCCCTGCAACATCAACTATCCCTACTGTGAGCACGCAGGGCAACTTCCCCGGTCCTGCCCACCAGCTCAGTTTTATCGGCGTAGCCGCGCCCCCTCGGCCCGTCCCTCGGGGGTGACGGAGTCCTGGGGGTTGAGGTCCTCCGTTGCACGGTGCTAGTCGTGACGGGGGACCAACACACCTCTTTGGTCCCGATATCTCGGAGGGGCGGGCGGGCCCGTGGGGCCTCACATGGGCCAAGTGACAGGTCCCCTCGGGCTGGGGGCCTGGGTTTCCCAGTGCCTGCCGGCCCGCCCGGCCGGGGTCGAGGGGTGGGCGGCGCTGTGTCCTGGCCGGGGTGGTGAGTCTCTCTCTCACGGCGTGGTGAATGCGTCGTCTGCCCCGAATAGGTCCGCGGACGTATGTCGTCCTCCCGTTATCGGGACACAGGCGTCCCCCCAGTAGGGCCCCAGCGTGGTGGGGCGTCCGCGGAGCCGAAACACAAACATACTACATATGACAACCACACTAAACAAAAACATCCCTGCTCCCTCTCGGAGGGGCTACACCAGTCTCCCACCCAAGGCGGGTGGGGGCTTCTCTAACAGACGACGGTGTTGAGAACATTCCCCCAACTTCTCGTGTCCTCGTTTTCAGAGGACTAACGAAGAGTCTTTCTTCTTTGTCTCCATTTCCTCGAAGAAATGGATGCGACAGGTTTAGGAAGATCGGTAGATGCGGGAGGTTGAGGGATGGTGCTCTGGAGGTGGAGTTTATGACTGCCAAGGATGCTGAGAATTCCCTGAGGATATCATAATTCATATACAGTGTAAGGAAAGGTGACAAGAGAGTAGATGAGAGCATTGGAATGAAAGTTCAACCCCATCAAACAAAAAACACATCAAGGGGAATAATTAACTGCTATGACCCGAGAGATGTGCCAGAGGACGAGATGGACGGACTGTCTGAGTTCGGAGTCGCGGGAGCGAGAAGGATGATGGTAAAGAGAGGTCCGGAAACAGTCGCGACAAATAATATAAGTTTGACGTTTACCAGAACCGACATACCATCAGAAATACATGTGGGATACGTGTGAGTGAAGGTTCGTGTTTTCCTCCCAAACTCCATGCGTTATTTTAGGTGCCAGAGGTACGGGCATGCTATTCAATTTTGTCGAAATCGCCCAGCCTGTGGTAAATATGCTTCCAACGATCATATCTCAGAGCAGTGTAATTCCTCGACCCATCATGGTGTGAATTGTGGAGGAGACCAAACCACCATACTTCTTTTGATCGAACATGTCCGTCTCACCTGAAAGAAAGAGAAATGATCGCAATCAAATATACACAAAAGCAACTTTTCGGGAAGCAGGAGACGCACATGACAAAATTCACCCTTAAACGTATTATGCTTCGAAAGTGAAATACCGCACCAAGTCCCACTCTGCCTTCCCAACAACACACAGCCAGAAACGACCTCGGACTTCATCGAGCAATTAACGGCCCTCCTCCGAGCATTCGGTGTGTCACTTGCGTCGCCGGCGAGGCAGGCGCGACCCATACAAAGCGTCGCCGAAGCAACTGAAGTCACCAAGGAACCCACCACCAGCGAAAGTGCTGCTAACCCGTCCGAGGCCTCATCCCGACCAGCATCTGTCGGTGAGGAGTGGACTCAGGTCCAGCGATATAGGGAGGCCTGCTCGGTCCCCTCCTTCCAAGCCGAATTCCTTCCCATCTACCACCAAGCCCCCGACTTTCGCCTCTCGTCCGTCCTCCAACCTCCCCTCGCCTCCCCCACGTACCGCCCACACCTCCAAATCCCTCCTCTCCACATTCTCTCTCTCTCTGATCCCTCCCCCCTTCCCGGGAGTCAGACTTCGCCTTCACACTCAGACCCTACTTCCGCACCTCCACCACCGTCCCGTGGCACAAATCGCTGAATTCAAACCTCCGAGGCTAGCTTCACTTGCCAAGAAACGGAATGGCGGGCCCGTGAAGCAAAGCGAGCGACGCTCGTCGAGATGGAGAGCGCCCGAGCGAAAAGTCACCAAGAGGCTGATAAGGCTCCATCACGAGGACCGGCCACCCCATCTCCGCGACGGAGAATGGGAGGACCTCGCCCCGACCCCAGGTGGGCACCACCAAAAGTGAGGTCTGCCATCGTCTGGCTCGCCGCCAGACCAAGCATCGCTGAGCTCCCGCCCTAGAACTCAGTCCCTTCGACCGAGTGGCGACGAGTCCCCTACGGAGCCGGCTTGTTCGTGGGCTCCAATTAGTTCCTCGTGAACTGACCTGTGTTTACCCCCTTTAAAAATAGCCCTCTATACAGGCCGTTTTACAATGGAACTGCAGGGATTTTAGAACCAGCTCCCATGACTTGCAGGCAATGGTTAACAAGGTTGGTAGGTCTGTCCGGTGGCGTTCTGCCTACAGGAAACAAAACTGTCGCCGGGCTCTGTAATCCGAGTAAAATGCTACACCCTTCAGCGCAAGGAAGTAGCATCCGACATCATCGCCCACGGTGGAGTGCTACTAGGCATCCACCATAGTGTTCCACTGCAGTCACTGTTCGTGAGCACACGCCTACAAGCCGTCGCTGCCAGTGTGCACCTTGGTCGGCAAATAATTTCATTATGCAGTATTTACCTGCCTACCGGGACTGCATTCCCACTTACTGAGCTGAGACGCCTTTATTCTCAGCTCCCAGAACCAGTTTAATTTTAGGCGACTTTAATTCACATCACACCGTTTGGGGATATGAAGTTGTGAACGGACGTGGACGTCTCAAGGTGTGGTTTTTACACGAGGAGTCGTTATGTATTTTAAACACAGGCACCAGAACTCACTTTAGTGTGCCATCCGGACAAACTTCCGCGTTAGACCTCAGCATCTCTAGTCCCCAGCTTGTGCAATGTTTTAATTGGTCTGTGGACACTGATCCTATGGGAAGTGATCACTTTCCTGTATGGTTAAAGTACCGTGATGGTTCTGTCCTTGGACAGAAGCCGCGTCGATGGAACCTTCGCAAGGCAAACTGGACCGAATATGTGGCACAAATAGAGACGGCTTGTTCAGCTGGTGGACTAGAAAAACCACAATGTATCGAACAATTTACATCCCTGCTCCTGAGCTCTGCATCCGCATGCATACCTCGCACCTCCGGTGCCCCCCCGGCATACTCTGGTCCCATGGTGGACGGAGGAATGCGAAGACGCCATCCGCGCAAGAAAACGGGCTTATCGTAAATTTTGTTAAAACAGCAACACCGGAAATATGGTCGCCTTTCTGAGGGCCAGGGCCCTGGCGCAACGCACTATTCGGGCAGCAAAACAGCTGACATGGCAAGAATATATAGGCAAAATGAACAAGCATACTCCAACTGCATAGATGTGGTCCAGAATAAAACGCATTACAGGTCAGTATCCGTCCGTTCCCCTACCGGTGTTACGCATGGGTCACAGAGAAGTCACGAAATCTAAAGACGTTGCGAACGAAATTGCCCGATCTCTGTCGGAAGGTAGCCAAGGTGGCAACTGGGATCTGCAATTCTTACGTCATAGGCCGCGCTGCGAAATAGCTCGTATTGACTTTGCCACCACCGCATATCATACAGCATATCGTATAACAGACCATTCACGATGTCCGAACTGACTTCGGCTGTGGCGAAGCTCAGGAGTGTATGTGAGGGCCCAGACAACATTCACAACGAAATGTTGAAGCATCTTCCACCATGTGCAATTGAAACACTTCTCAACATCTTTAACCAGCTGTGGCAACAAGGCGACTTCCCAGTAGCCTGGTGAGAAGCATTGGTGATACCAGTGTTGAAGCCTGGCAAAAGTGGACTAGAACCACTCCACTACCGCCCAATAGCCCTCACCTCATGTTTATGCAAGGTAATGGAACGGCTGGTAACATGCAGATTAACGTGGTTTTTACAAGTGCATGACTTTTTTTGCAGATGCACAGTGCGGTTTTAAGAAGAACTGGAGTTCTATCGACCACATTGTAACACTGAACACAGCGGTACTTGTGGCGTTTAAGCAGAAACGGCACGTCGGCGCTGTCTTTTTCGACATAGAATCAACTTATGACACAACTTGGTGCCTGTGGTGGTGCACGCTTAGTGCTCACTGTCTCCTGCGATACACTGGTATATCACGGTCTCTATATTTTCACTGTCCACGACTCGACTACACACGCTGCTACCTCTGGCCTTGCCCTGACGCGACTGGGCCCTGCCAGGGCGAATAGTCGGAAGTGGGTCGCGCGTCCGTGGTGCCATAAACCACGGCCCACGCTCGGCGCATGCGACACACGCACAACACCTCCCCTCGAAGTTCATGGTCAGGTTCCAGGCTATGCCAACGACTACTACACATTTCCACCTCCCCTCCGAGTCGACGACGACGGCAGACGGTTGGTGTCGACTCACAACACCCTGCCGCCACAGCTCGGGCTACAGCACAATGCTTCACAACATGCACATCGTACCGGCGAGTACGTGAAGGCTACTCGTAAGAGGGAAGCCTGGGGTCGATTTGGAGGCGAGCGGGGCGGTGAGAGCGTCTGCCGCTGCGACGGGGAACCCGACTGGTCGGTGGCTGTGGGGGCGGTGACCGTCGGTCGGGCAACTCGTCCGCAAAACGAACAGTGCGCGGTGGGTGGGTCGGCGCGGCCTGACTGGGCGGCGCGGACGGACACGGCGGTGTGTACACGGACACGAGCGGGCGGAATGGGCGCAGGAAACGGCGGTTGCGCCAATATATGCGGCCACTGAGGAGCTTCACTAAGAAGTCACGCCGTCGGCCTACACCTACGACAGTTCCTCGCCGATCCCATAACCCGGTCGAGGGGTCCTGAAGGGACACGTGGGTCCCAACGCGCAGGCTGGGCAGTGGCATGTCCGCTCGATCATAGCGGTCACGGGCCGCTTGCCGGAGTGAGTCGGCGCGGGCGTCACAGTCGTCAGCGGCTCGCTGCCACTCAGGTGCGAAGGCACGGTGGTGCATGGGGACCGCTGAGCGCAGAGGACGGCCGTGAAGGATTTGAGCGGGTGACCGGTGGTCCGCTCGCGGGGTGTTACGAAGCTCTAGCAGCCCACGAGCGAACGCATCACAGTCAAGGTCCCCCGCTACGGTCACTTTCTGCACCAGTCTCTTCACTAGTTTGACGGCCGCCTCAGCGTGGCCATTGGACTGGGGGTAGTGCGGGGTAGTCATGCGATGTGTTACGCCCCAGGACCGCAGGAAGTCTCTGGTGAGATGAGCAGTGCACTGCGGGCCACCGTCGCTGCGCAGCACACAGGGAACACCGGTGGAGGCGAAGATTTCCCGCAGGTGCCGGATCAGGGTCCGGGCGGTGGCGTCGCCGGCGCAGTGCACAACTGCGGGCCACCCGGAGAGCCGATCAACGTACACCAGGTAGGTCTTGCCTGCATGACTGAAGAAATCTGTGGACACAGACTCGAAGACTCGGCTCAGCGGGGGGTCCGACATCAGTGGCTCTCGCTGCTGGCGAGGCAGCCGTTCACGGCATACCTAGCAGAAGTCAACGGTGTCGGCAACATCGCGGTCGATGCCGGCCCAGTATACAGACTGGCGTGCGCGGCGCTGTGTGCGTTCGATTCCTTGGTGCGAGTCGTGCAGGCGCTGCAGAGTCTCTGCTCTGAGGCTTCTGGGGATGACCAGCCGAGGACCACATACCAGGATTCCGTCGTTAACGGCCAGGCGATCTCGCACGCCCCAGTATGGCCTCAGGGCAGCAGGCAGGTCACGTCTCTGATCAGGGAAGCCGTTTGTCACGGCCTCGCACAACGCTATGTACTCGGCGTCGGCGCGGGCGGCGTCGCGGACGCGAGTCAGCGTGGCATCCTCGATGGGAGACACCCGGGCTCCGTCTGGATCCAGCTGGGTCACTGAGCGCACGACGAGGCTGTGGAGCTGATGAGTCACGTCATCTTCGGCTTCCTCGTCGTCTGGTGTGGGGTCATTCACGGTGGCTCTGGAGAGAGCATCTGGGATACAGTGATGCTTGCCAGACTGCCAGATTGTCGTGAAGCTATACGTCAGGAGCTTCATGCGGAGGCGTCGCAGTCGGGGATTGTCAATCTCCGGCAGATATTTCTGGTTGAGGATGGGCACCAGCAGGCGGTGGTCGGTGGGAACGTCGAATGACGGGAGGCCTGCCAAAAACAGGTGGCACTTGCAGCCAGGAGCTCCAGGTCACAGCGAGGAGCTCCAGCTCGATGACGGCGTATCGTGATTCCGTGGCTGACAGGAATCGTGAGCCGCATTGCACCAGCCGCCACTGTTCGTCGTGACGTTGGAGAAGGGCGTATCCAAGACCGTGCAACCGAGAGGCGTCAGTCTGCAGGGCGGTGGGTCGTCGCGGGTCAAAGTACGCGAGCACTGGGGATGACACGAGCGTCCTTGTCACTGCCTCGAAGGCCTGAGTGTGAGCCTCGGTCCATACCCACATGTTCAGGGGCCGCAACAGGTCACGCAGCGGTTCGGCTGCCGGCGCAGTGTCACACAAGGCACCCAGTTGGTTCACAAGTCTCATGAAACTGCGCAGATCTGTGAGATTGGCAGGTGTGGGGAACTCAGCGATGGCCTTTACCTTCCGCTGCTCGACTGTGTAACCGTCGGCAGTCACATCGTAGCCACAGTAGCTAACCGACGGCTCGGCAAACACCAGTTTACCGGGGTGCAGCATGATGCCGGCTGCGTCACACCGCTCCAAGATTTGGATCACGTGTTGCAGGTGCGGTGCATACTGGCAGTCGTGTGCCAGCACGTCGTCAACGATTTTACACGTACGACTGATGCCGGAGAGGGCTTGGTCACCTCGCCGGTTATATTCGTCTCACGGAGAGACCTTGAGGCAGTCGTAGCATGCGGAACCGGCCCCACGGCGTAATGAAGCAGGTGAGGTCCTGATCACGACGGTCTGGTGGCACCTGGAAGTAACCAGATCAGGCGTCCAGCTTCGTAAAGTAACGCGCCCCGACACCGATGGTGGAGACCGCCTCCTGCGGTGTGCACACTGGGTGGGCGCCACGCCGAACGTACTTGTTCAAGCGAGTGAGGTCGACAGTCAGACGCACTGCTGAACCATGGCTGCCCGCAGGATCTGCGTGTTCCGCTACTGGGACGATGGGGCGGCACCAATCTGTGGGATAATCCACGGGAGCGATAACACCCTGCTCCAGAAGCTCGTCCAACTGCTGACGGATATCATCCTGCCACGCGAAGGGGATGGGCCGAGCTGCTGTGACAGCATGTGGACGGGCGTCGTCCATCAGCTCGATGCGTGCCGAGCCACCAGTCACTTCACGAAGGGGCGGGGCCGTGCTGAAGACGCGTGGGAATGCATCTTTGAGCTCCGCCAGGTGACCTGCTCGTTGCCGCCGGGAAGGCTCCCCAAAAGCCGGGTCCCAGGTCGGGAGCGGCCCACGAACAGAGCAGGTTACTGGATCATCTGACTTGTGCACCAGGGTCTGGTTCGTTCCGACTTTTCGTCGGCGCGGGGGTCGCGCCGGCGCCTCCTCTCGCGTCCTCGTAGAGGTGCTGCCATTTAGTGGATGTGACAGCCCCTCTCGTCTGACAGTGCTGCCGCTAGGCGGCGCGGCTTCCGTGTCCGTTCCACCGGCGGCGATACTCGCCACCTGACTGGGGAAGTCCGGTGGCAGAATTCCGAGGGCGATGGAGTCGTGCCAGGAGAGCAGGGCGCTGTCCAGGCCCTGTATGACATGCACGGTCACTGTCGCTGTGATTGCACCCAATGTCAGGTCACACTGCACAGTCCCATAGCACTGCAGCTCGTGGCCACCAGCTGCATACAGCTTGTCCGCCGGCGGGGACAAACGACCTATGTCCACGTTCAGGTCCGCAGCCTGTGCCACACCAATGCAGGAAGTTTCCGCTCCGGTATCGGGTGTCCAGAGCGTTGAGCCGGCACCATTATGGTGGGTCATAAACAGCCTGATCATGGGAGAGCGGTCGGACGACAGGCCGTAAACTCGTATGTCGGACACGTTCGCACGATACCGGCCCGAGTCCCTTTGTCTGGAGCTGTTGCGCTGTGCTGGGGCTGTTCCAGATGTCGCGCCACGTTGATGACACCTTGCCCGAAAATGGCCGCGACGGTGACACAGGTGACACGTGGCCGTCCGGGCAGGGCATGGCTGCCCGTCGGCGTGCGGGTAGCGACCGCAGGCGGGACACCTGTCCAGCGTCGGATGCGAGTCTGTCCGACGGGTGTTTGAGCCGCTGGAATCCCTTCGACGAGTGCCTGGGCAGCTGGAGTCTGACTGACCGGCACGGGCAGTCCTGTTCCGACGATATGCGGACACAGGTTGGACGTGGCCGTTTGTCAAGGCAGCCGAGTTCTGACGGGCGTTTTCTTGCGCACGGCAGATGTGGACTGCTGACTGCAGGGTGAGACCACTTTCGCTCAGAAGCGCACGCAGGGTGTCCTCATCTCGGATCCCAGTGACGATGCGATAACGAAGCTGTGAGTCTGTGCAATGCGGACAGAAGTCGCAAAACTGGGCGATTTCGCGCAAAGCCATCAGAAACTCATTAAATGTCTCGCCGTCCGCTTGTTGACGGCGGAAAAATTATCGCCGGTCCAGGTTAACGTTACGCTGCCGACGCAGATGGCGCTCCGTGCCCTGGATGATGTTCTGGATGCCGGACGTGGAGACGTCAATATCCAGGCCGTGACGGAGGGTTCGCGTCCACTGGTCGTCGAGCCGGGCGACGAGGGCGGCGGCTTGACTCGCCGGCGAGAGGTCATACAGACCGGTGAGAATGGCGTATCCATCGAAATTGTCTCGCCAAGAGGCGAACTCGCGCGGGCTGGCACCTTCCATCAGCCTGGGGGCAGGCGTGGCTATCGCACCCAGCCGTCTCGTGCCGCGGGTGGCTGAACCAGGGTCAGCACCGGCGGCATCGGTACGGTCGGCAGTAGAGTCGGTCAGCGTGCTGTGCTGCGGTCTGGCCTGGGTGGTCGATTCGGCCAGCGCCAGAAGCCGTTCCTCTCTCCTGGCGGATGCTGTGGCTTGCTCCGTAAGCAGATCCGTCAGGCGGGAGAGGGTTTCCGTGAGAGCGTCCGGATCCATATTACTGACGCGCCATGTGGTTGTGCACGCTTAGTGCTCACTGTCTCTTGCGATACACTGGTATATCACGGTCTCTATCTTTTCACTGTCCACGGCTCGACTACACACGCTGCTGCTACCTCTGGCCTTGCCCTGACGCGACTGGGCCCTGCCAGGGCGAACAGTCGGAAGTGGGTCGCGCGTCCGTGGTGCCATAAACCACGGCCCGCGCTCGGCACATGCGACACACGCACAACATTGGTGCCAAGGTATTATTGCAAAAGTACATAGTTGCGGTATCCGGGGATCAATAGGGATATTTAAATTGAATTTTCTGACCAACCGGTGCAACAGGGAAGTGTTTTGAGTGTGGCACTATTCGCCATGATAGTAAACGATATTTTCGACGTACTCCCACCCCAACTTGGTCGGTCTCTCTTCGTAGACGATTTTGCCGTTTGGTGTAACACAGCCAGGTTGTCTGCCATGTCGGGACGTCTCCAAATAGCAGTGAAGAAACTCGAAGGGTGGGGTGCGGTGAATGGAATCCGTTTTTTCAACACAAAAGACAACTGCAATGCACTTCTGTCGCCGGCGTAACTGTACAGAACTCTGTCTCAAGATGTATGGGAGCCAAATTGTGATGCCACCTGTGCTGAAGTTTCTTGGAATGACTTTTGTTCCGCGTCTTAGCTACAAGGAGCATATTAAAGCACTCCGTGACAAATGTGTTAAATCGCTCAACATATTAAGATGTGTTTCTCGTACTAGCTATGGAGCTGACAGAGATTCCCTTATTCTGCTTTATCGGGCATTGATATGCGCTAAGTTGGACTATGCCTGTTTTATTTACGATGGAGCGCGCAACTCCACTAAGCGAACACTGGACACTGTTCAGCATACCATTATCCGCATCGCGACAGGGGCATTTCGCACATCGCCCACCGTGAGCCTCTTAGTCGATGCACTGGAGCAACCTCTCGATCTGCGTAGAGAAAGGTTGGGAATTCCATACGCCTGCAAGGTTTACCAGTTTCCAAACAATCCGGCTTTTTCGCATGTCTTTTCGCATCGACCATCGGACCTTATTTCAGGGGAACGAAATGCGAGTGTAGCCCTGTTTGGTGTGCGAATTCGAATGCTCCTGCGATAAAGTCGAGTGAAACTTCCAGGAATTTGTAGAGCCCAGGGCATGGAGACCCTTCCATGGGAGCTGATCGCACCGGAGGTGGATGTAACTCTCACGAAGATTATAAAATCCGATGTTCCTTCCACATAATTTCGCGCACTGGCTCTCCAACATATCCGAGCATACCAGGAATGGGTGGCAACATATACTGACGGCTCTCGAACAGAGGACAGTGCCGGCAGAGCCATTGTCAGCGAAGCGAGCAGCACATGCCCCATGCACCCGATCACTGCCACTCCCTGCCACGGACCATTACCGAGAGGTTTCCATCTTCCTTCTAGACAAGTGCCAAGCAATGTGTGACGCGACGGCGACAAACAAACTGCGAACCATCGAACAACAGCTGAAACCATGGAGCTCGTCCTGCCGTAGTCATATACCCCGTTTACATGAGCATAAAATAACGGAACGGTTCCTTCATTTTCATTTTCACGCAGTATTTGGCTCATGTAGCCAGGCACTTCGTGCTACCAAACTAACGCAAGTTTTATCGTAAAATCACTTTTAGGAAGTTGGAAGTTTCAAAGTAACGCAATCTTCGGGGTCATTTTCATTACTAACATGAGGTTGTTTACAACTAAAAGCTAATTAATAACTGCAATGCCAGTAAATATATTAGGTACTTACACTTAAACATGTTTCAGGCTATTATATAATAAATATAACTCAAAATGTATCACATATCCAACTTCCATACGTCTGAGCTGCACTATCGGATCTGGCGCCGCTGTCAAGTCGGCTAATGCCAGTCAAAATCAGGAGGGGAACGCGTGTTAGGGCAGTTTAATCCAGGTATTGGCAGCATTTGGCCTAAGTACGAGCCATGCCCAAACAGTGGGATGATACCGAAGTTGCAGTTATGCTGGGAGTGCTGCTGGATCTGCAGATGTACGCTGCCATTGACGGGAAAAGGCAACGAAACGCTCGGGTACGCATTTATCTACATAGTGATAAGGGAAGAGAGGGGTTCTGAACACAGACATCATGCAACAAATAGCTCAACTGCTGTTTCTGTATGGCTGGACCAGTGATCGTAGTGTGCTTACTGAACATGAAAATGAAAAGCCTCCAATCACTTGTAATGAGCAAACTTAAAACATGATTATTTTGTAGTGGTGTGCTGTATTCAGAACACAAAAATGTGGTTTTGACAAGAAGAGGTTAGTTACACTCTGCCGCCTCCGTATAGGTCATACTTACGCCACTCACGATTATTTCTTGTGTGGTGGCGACAAACCATTGTGCTCAAGTTGTCATGCACCATTAACATTTCTCCATGTTCTAGTCTCGTGTCCTCGTTACACTGACGAGCGTAGGTGTCACTGGGTTTGACCACGTGGCTTCCCTTCGCGATATTCTATCCGATAACTTGTATATTGTTCAGTCGGGACGATTTATGGAATTCTTGTCTGAAGTGTCGTTCTCAGCAATACATACCCCTCGCTGATGTACAGTGCAGATTTTGTGGCACAATACGGCCAGATAGACGGCTAAGCACTATGAGAATCCTGATGCCATTCTGAAACGCATTTTGATAACGCCTGGAGTTTGGGCGCAAAATGGTCTCAGCAGTCGAGGCGCCCTAAAACCCAAATAACTAACTAACTAGCCACCCCCAATGATTCCATATTTCAACGTGTGGCGCTAATTGGGCCTTTCGACTGAAGGCCTTCCTGGTGCCTCCAGGCATTAGTTCCTGAAATCATTTTCTGGAAAATTAACCCCTGTTGCTGAGCTGGCATGGAGGCTCACAGATGCCCCCATAAAAGGAATGTCTGTCTCTTACGTACTCCCTATGGTCCAGTAGATCTTTATTTTAAAAACATTGTCCCCTCCCTCATAGGTGTAACTATTTGGGGGACATGTCCCCCCACTAATTTCTGAAAAGTGGCGATTTGTCCCCATAGTTTTTTTCGTGCCCTCCCCCCCCCCCCCCGCCTCCCAGCCTCAGCTAACTGAGTATCATCACCGCAAAATTATACCTAGTAATTTATGAAGTGAAAATATATATGCAAGAGAATCACCGAAAATACTCAAAGCCGATCTAGCCAATTAACGGGTTTCACAAGCTATCTGTCGTCACAAAGTATCCGAATGGTAAATTAGCACACGTGAAACATTTATGCTTCAAGCCAATTCTTTAATAATATGAACCTTGACCGTCTTCTGTTTTCGCTTGGGTGGAAAATTGTGCTCTGCTAGGCAACAAATTAACATTATCGCAGGGCTTTATGCGTCTTAGGCTGCATTCCCCTGCTCATATATTTATATATTGGACAAATGTGACTGGACGTCCTTGGGTACCTTGGAGACTATTGAGGGAAGTCATGGGCAGCCCTGAGCACGTACATCAAGGTAACGTCGTATTCGTATTCGCATTCAGCAACGAGTTCGCCAGAGGCGTATTTGCATTGGCATCGGCATTCAGCGACGGGTTTATGATCGTTCGAATCAATTACCACGAATATTTCTGCCTGTACTGAACACGCTGGAGGGAACTAACTAGATCTCACCTCACCACTTGAACGATGATGGTTCAATGCGACTGGTTTCTTCGGTCGTCTCACATTTTTTTCACCCAAACCTGCCCAAATCTGATATCAAGCAATAGCCTGTGGTGAACCATCGTGCAATATTTCAAATCGGTATGTGTCAAGGTCAAACTTCTAAGTCAAGGGTTAGCTTGATTTATCAGATGGCGATATTGAAGCGATATCGACCGAACACGAGATTCGGTTCATTCGGTCAACTTCCATCAAATGAGCGTCATTCGACGTAGCTTGCTATGCAGTATCAGAAAGCTAAGGAATCGATTTTTTTCAAGGACAAAGGCCAAGCTGATCCTTCGATCGCCCATTTTCTCGCTTTCTCTCAAACCTATCCAAATTTGGTATCAAGCAATAATTCTTGTTTTAATACAATACAATAAAAGTGAACATTCGAGTATCGTTTCAATCCGGGACAAGTCAAGGTCAAAGGTTTGACTGAGTTCTTCGATGTCCTCGCGTTTCGTCGCTGTGGCTTCAATTTGCAGAGAATGGATGCCATTCGTGTTGTCTTGTTGTGCAGTATCAGAGTGCTGAAATTTAGAAATAATCTTACCCGCTCAAAATTCGAGCTGATTTCTTCGGTCGCCTTACCTTTTTCTTTTTTTTTCGTGGTTTTCGCCCAAGCCTAGCCAGATCCACTACCAAGCGACAGCCCATAGTGAACCCTCAAGTGACTCCCCCGACGAGGCATCACCTTTTCGTGGTGGGGGGATTGCGTGCCTCCAGGATCCGGCGGTCAGACCACCAGGAAGCCGGGGAGAGGTCAGACGAAGAGTGCCTAACTCGTCATTTCATTCATGCCCTCCCATTCCAATACCCATCTCATCCCAGTCCATGCCCTTCACCTGGCCCTGCAACACCAACTATCCATAATATGAGCAGACAGGGCAACTTCCCCGGTCCTGCCCACCAGCTCAGTTTGATCGGGGTAGCCGCGCCCCCTCGGCCCGTTCCTCGGGGTTGACGGAGTCCTGGAGGTTGGGGTCCCCCGTAGTACGGTGCTAGTTGCGACGGGGGACCAACACACCTCTTTGGTCCCGATATCCCGGAGGGGCGGGCGGGCCCGTGGAGCCTCACGCGGGCCAAGTGGCTGGTCGCCTCGGGCCAGGGGCCTGGGATTTTCCCAGTGCCCGCCGGCCCGGCCGGCCGGGGTCAAGTGGTGGGCGGTGCCGGATCCCGGTCGGAATGGTGAGTCTCTCTCTCCCGGCCGGGCTAAAGCGCCGCCTACCCCGTATAGCTCCTCGGGCGCCTGGCGACCTCCCGTCCGCGGGTCCCAGGCGTCCCCCCGGTAGGGGCCCTTTGCGGAGGGGCGCCTCGAGGAGCGGAAAAAACACACACTGTGTGGCTTCTCCAGCAAACAAAAACACTCCGGGTCCCTCTCGTAGTGGCCAGACAAACATATACCCACGCGGAGAAAGAAACCTCCTCATGGAACATGCTCCCCGTCCTCGGATGCAAGTTTTTAGAGGAAAGCATAGGAGCCTCGCATCTCTCTCCCCCTTCCAGAGGCGGGGGGAGGTTGCGACAGATTTGGTGAAATTGTGAGATGCCAGGAACTGAATGACAGAGCGCTGGAGGTAGAATTCGCGGATCCAGAACAGGCTGGTAAGGCACTTACACTTTCGGAGTTTGTGTATTGTGTGCGGAAGAACGGTACAAAGGAAAATATAATCGTCGAAATCACTGTGGAACCACACAAGACAAAGAATACATCGCGGGGGATTATCAATTGTTTTGACCTAAAGGACGTATCTAAAGACGAAATTGTCGATGGGCTTTCAATTTACGGAGTTGTTGGTGCAAGGAAAATGAAGGTAAAGAGGGGGACCGAGTTTATTCCGACGAACAACACTATCTTAACATTTAACAGAACCGATATAACTCCCGAAATACGAGTAGGTTATGTGAGAGTCAAGGTGCGAGAATTCCTACCAAGTCCCATGCGCTGTTACAGATGTCAGAGATTTGGACACACAACGCAGTACTGTCGCAACCGCCCGGCGTGCAACAGTTGTGCCTCGCGTGAACACTCTGCTGAGACATGCACCTCTCAGAATTCGTTCCGTGTGAACTGCGGTGAAGGGCAGGAGCCTCACACCTCATATGACCGTGCGTGGCCAACCTACACCAAGGAAAAGGAGAGCATCGCAATAAAGCATACGAACAAGATAACGTTTAGAGAGGCTAGGGACCTCTACGAAAGGTCCCACCCCAAAAGATCATACGCTTCAGTAACCAAAACTAGCTTTAAAACGCCACAAAACGTACAATCAGACATGACTTCCGAACTGATAGCACAACTGACTGCCCTTCTTCCAGCTTACGGAGTACCTGCGACGTCGCCAACAAGCAAGGGGAGGGAAGCCCAAAAAGTCGTCGAAGGGACCGAAGCCCCGCCCACCACTCATAGACGCCCTGACGAGCAACAAGAGATCTCCCGATCAGCACTTCAAGGGGAGGAATGGACTCAGGCCAACCGGTCAAAGAGATCTGCTCGACCTTCCCTACCCGAGTCCATCCCCTCCCCATCTACCACACTACCTACTCTGAAATCCCCGCCTCCCGCAACCCGCCCGTCCTCGAACCTCCCCTTGCCTCCCCCTAAAAAAAAACCTTGAAATCCCTCACATCCACTTCTTCCCTTCCTGAATCCTGCCCCATTCCCATGAGCCACCCATCGCCCCCACCCTCAACCTCTACTTCCCCACCTCCCTCGTCCTCCTATCGACAAATCCAAATTTCCGATGTGTGCCTAAATTACCAGGCAGCCGAGAGCCGTGCCAGGGAGGCAAAACGGGCACGGCTCGCCCAGATGGAGAGGGCCCGGGCGGAAAATCACCAAGGAGTTGACAAGGCTCCACCCGCAAGGCCTGCCATCCCATCGCCGCGACGGCTAGTGGAGGGACCGGCCCAGTCAGCAAGTGAGATGGGTTCTCCGTCACCTCCGCCCCGGCTGGGGCCCCAGACAAGAGGGTACCCACTAGCAAGCCCTCCACCGGGCGAGGAGTCGCCGCGCTCCCGCCTCAGAACCCAGTCCCTAGGACTGGATAGGGATAACCCCTCGGGGTTAACAGCGTCGCCATCTTTCGGACGGACGACGGACTCCGAGCTTTAAAACGCAGTATTTTTTCATTATCACTACTAGTTTCTTGTTTCTAGTCAAGTGTAGTTGTCTCTCACTTAGGGATTCATCGCCTCAAAGCGACGCTCTCGCCGTATACCTTTTAACCCACTTCTAACAAGCTCCTATGCAAGCTTTTTTACAGTGGAATTGTAGAGGTTTTAGAAACAGTACCCAGGAAATACAGGTAGTTTTAAATCAGCATATCAGCATTGCCCTATATCTATGTGTCTGCAAGAGACGAAACTCTGACCAGATTCACGATCTGACATACAGGGTATTCCATCTTCCGAAGGGATGTGGTGACCGACACTGTTGCGCACGGCGGAGTTATGGTAGCCATCCACCATAGTATAGGAGAAAGGGAGGTTGCGCTAAACACAGATCTCCAAGCAGTGGCAACTCGAATCGATCTAGATCGCAGCTCGTTAACAGTTTGCTCCATCTAATTGCCTCCTGCGACTGCTTTTACCCGTGATGAGCTAGTACGGTTAGTTTTAGAACTGCCCCCACCATTTTTAGTCTTAGGGGATTTTGACGCCCATTACACGATGAGGGACTGTGATGATATGAACACAAGAGGTCGCATTTTAGTCTTTTATTTTTACATTTTACATTTTACTCGAACCCACTTTACGATGTCAACCGGCCACACCTCGGCGCTAGATCTGAGTTTCTGCACTCCACAGCTGGCACAGCATTTTGATTGGTCGGTATGTGGGGACCCCATGGTCAGTGACCATTTCTCAATATTGCTTGCATAGCGTGGAGACACGACACTCGGTACCAGACCTCAGCGATGGAATCTACGTAAGGCTGACTGGGGTACATTTGAAAGCAATCTCAATGACGTATTCTCCACCCAAACTGGACAAGAGCCATACTCAATAGAACAATTCTCATCACTGTGTGTGTGTGTGTGATTGTGGTTTTAGGGCGCATCGACCATGGTTGGTCATTTAGCGCCCAAATTCTCATCACTGCTCTTAGGAGCAACATCAGGGTGCATCCCGAAAACATCGGGATCCTCTCGTAGAACCCCTGTTCCATGGTGGATCAAGGAGTGTCGAGATGCCCTTCAGACACGACGCCGCGCATTCAAAATGTTTACCCGAAATAGTACCTCAACCAACCTAATCTTATTTCGTAAGGCGAGAGCGAATGTACGTCGGACCATCTTGAAAGCCAAGCGTATGTCTTGGAGAGCATACGTCAATACTTTGAATCGGTGTACCTCCTCGTCACAGGTATGGTCCCAAGTCAAAACGATTTCCGGTATACACTGTTCAGTTTCCCTTCCTGTGCTGCGAATGGCGAACCAGGACATCATCCATCCTGCAGAAGTTGCCAGTGCGATTGGTCATGCTCTATCTCAAAGAGGTCGAGGAAGTGTTGCCAATCCCGAGTTTTTACGTCGTAGAGCCACATCGGAGTCGACGCCAGTTGCTTTTACTACATTAGTACACTACTCATACAATCGACGTTTACCGTGGTAGAATTAACCTACGCAATTGGATCACTGAGGACTACATCAGATGGGCCGGACGGCATTCACAATGCCATGTTGAAGCGCCTTCCATCCTGCACTCTCGTCTCCCTGCTTTCTTCTTTTAACTCACTATGGCTAGGTGGTTATTTTCCCTCCTCTTGGCGGGAAGCCATCGTAATCCAAATTTTAAAACCAGGCAAGACTGGCAGTGACCCCTTACATTATCGTCCCATCTCGCTCACATCATGTCTTTGTAAACTCATGGAACGAATGGTAAATGTTCGCCTCAGCTGGTTTCTCGAAAAAGAAGGCATCCTCATAAGCTCTCAATGTGGGTTCGGGATGAATTGTAGTGCCCTAGATCACGTTTTACGACTAGATACAGTAATAAGATAAAACTTCATCCAAGATCACGTGGGAGCTTTTTCTCGACATAGAGGCTGCCTATGATACAGTATGGCGCTACGGAATACTCAAGAAAGTATGGAACCATGGTATATGCGGACCGATGGGAACTTCTCTAAAGAACTTCCTATGTGACCGCATTTTCCGTGTCCGCGTGGGATACCATCTCTCTCCACATTTTGTCCAGGTGAGCGGCGTCCCACAAGGGAGTGTACTCAGCGTTGCGCTGTTTACAATTTTAATCAATGCCATAGCAAACGGAGTGTCCCACAGTATTGGAATGTCACTCTTTGTTGATGATTTAGCTATCTGGTCATGCGCGGCGCGATCATCATCCATGGAGAGTCAGCTACAGCTCGCCGTAGCCCGTCTGGAAAAGTGGACAATCCTAAACGGCGTCCCATTTTCCACTTCCAAAACGGTGGCTGTACACTTCTGCCGACATCGCCACCACTGTCCAGAAATGGTGGTTAAGTTTTATGGCCAGGAAATACCTGTGAAGTCAGCGGCTCGCTTCCTCGGCATCCTTCTGGACAACCGACTAACCTACCGCGACCATCTGCACACAATGCGAGACAGGTGCTTTCGAGCAATGAATATAATGAAGTGTGTTTCACGAACTGCCTACGGAGCTGACAGAGCAACGCTTTTACTGCAGAGTTGGTTGCGATTATTAAGGCGTTATGTTTCATTGAGGCTGGAGATGAAACCCAACATCTTATTGTAACTGACTCGCTGAGTAACCTTTAAGCTCTTCAGTCTTTCTATCCACCAAACCGTCACGGGTAATGAGCTCGCAGACGCTGCTGCCAAACGGGCCGCGCAGTCACATGGAACACGAGCTTTGCCTCTTCCCGCCAAGGATTACTACGCAAAAGTAAATGCTTTCCTTCAAGGAACGTGGCAAGAAAGCTGGAATCGCCAGACTTTAAACAAACTTCGATCCATAAAACCAGTTCTGGCACCGTGGACGTCATCACTGAAAAATGTAGGCGAGAGGAGGTGATTCTGGCACGCCTACGCATAGGTCACACAACGCAACGCAGGCTACCTTTTGAGAAGGAAGGCGAGGCCACGTTGTTACCGATGTGGTTCACATATGACTGTTCGCCACATACTGTTTTCTTGCCCCAACTTCACGGTGGAACGAAGGCGGTACTTCGGATCCACTTTCGATAACTTGTCGTACTGTAATGTTTTAGGTGACACCTCTGAGATCGTCCAAACAGGTCAACTCTATCGATATATTGGCTGCTCAATTACACGTAATATGTCCATTCCACAAATAGACCCATGCCGCTAAGCGGAATGCTGTGAAGTGAGATATGGGCGCTATATAACCAGTAACAGTCGATGCGCCCTTAAGCCCAAATAATCAATCAAGACATTCATGGAGCGTATGATACCACCTGGCGCTACGGCATCATGATGAAAGTCCTCCAGTGTGGAATTCGCGGATCTATGGCCTTCTTCCTCCAGAACGTTCTGTTGAGGCGGCTTTTTCTTGTGCGGATCGGAAGTCGCTTGTCAGATCGGTACCCACAAACGGAGGGAGTACCACAGGGGAGTGTGCTCAGCGTGTCGCTGTTCGCGATCGTGATAAATGATATCTGCGAGTCCCTCCCACGAAATATAGGTGGATGACGTCACGATTTGGTGCTGCACGACCAGTGCGCCGTCGATGGCACGGCGGCTGCAGTTGGCTGTATCAAGCCTGGAGAGGTGGATCTCCAAGGACGTGTTTCGGTTCTCTGTATCAAAAACCGTTGGGGTGCATTTCTGCCGACATCGCCGAAGCTGCCCAGACCCTGCCCTGCAGTTGTATGATAAGCAAATTCCCTTTCAGCGCGCTCCCCGTTTTTAGGAGTCATTTTTGACACTCGTCTTAGCTACAAGGAACACTTCAAAACACTTCGGGAGAAGTGCTTTACATCACCACACCTACTGAAGGTGGTCTCGCTTACGTCCTACGGAGGAGACAGGAAAACTATGCTCATATTTTATCGTTCCATCATACGTTGAAAACTAGACTACGCGTGTTTTATATACGACCGCGCATGCTCAACAAACAAATGATCACTAGATGTGATACACCATTCGGCACTCCGCATTGTGACCGGCGCTTTCCGCACTTCGCCTTCTGTGAGCCTACTGGCTGAAGCCTATGAGCCACCACTGTCGATCCGCCGTGAAATGTTTGGGATACGCTACGCATGCAAACTGCGTCAATTCCCGGGACATCCCGCCTATGCCCAGGTGTTCTCCCATCGGCTGATTGCAGTATTCGGTCGAGCGCGGATTACGCATGGAACCCCTTTCTGCGTAAGAATGCGCAGACTCTTCGAAGACAGCGAGATCAGATTGAGTGAAATTAGGCGGGTAGGTTTTCCACAAACACCGCCTTGGCAGGTGACTCATCCAACTATAGACAGGTCGCTCTCCGCGTTGAAGAAGGCACATGCAATGGAACACGATCGTCGGTCGCACGCTCTAGAGCACATAGCCTCCTTTGACGGGTGCGTCCCGATATGTACAGACGGGTCGAAAACTGATACTGGTGTTGGCAGTGTGTTTGTGATTGGTTCCATATCGCGATCTCTCTTCCATTCTCTCTGCCACCTCATGCAACGGTATGCACATTAGTGCTGGATTCCATCATCGAGACTCTCAGCTTTATAGAAGCATGTCGTGATACCTCGCATGTCATTTTTACTGATTCGCTCAGCAGTCTTGGGGTACTACTGCGGTTTAACCCATCTGACCCCACTGTACAGGATGTTCTGCGACGTCTCACATCACTGGTCCAAGCTGGGAAGGCTGTTACCCTCTGTTGGATTCCGAGCCACGTCGGCATTGTGGGTAATGAGACAGCTGATGCTGCCGCGAAACGTGCCGCCCAAGCCCAATACCGGCGGGCTATGCCGCTCCCTGCGAGGGACTATCACCGTTCAATCACGACTTTTGTTTTGGAAAAATGGCAGAATAGCTGGAACAGTTTGCAGGACAATAAACTACGGATTATCAAGGCACGTCTTGCAGAGTGGGCGTCGTCCTATCACAGGACGAGGCGAGACGAGGTCGTACTCTGCTGCCTTCGGCTTGGGCATACTCATCCATCACACCACCATCTTCTCTGTGGAGAGAATAGGCCAAACTGCCGTCGATGTCACGCACCACTGTCTGTACGTCACGTTTTGATCTCGTGCCCTCTGCTTACCGATGACCGAAGACGGTTCTTTGGAGTTGCACAGTTGCTGTCACTCCGCGACCTCCTTGGTGACCACTCGCGCGCGGTAACTTCGGGACAACTGTTTCGCTTTTTATCGAATGTTGCCTTCAAAGCGATTTACGCACCTCACTGACGTGTAGCACCATACGCTCGGAACCGTGACACGTCGCTCCAACTGATTTTCGCTTGTACATGCGCTAGCTATTTCACCGTTTTACTGATGCTACTCCCCTTTCACTGTTCCACTGATATGTGCTCGCGCTTGCTCTTTCTGTTTCTCTGATGTCACTCCCGTTTCACTGTTCCACTGATGTTTGCTCGCGCTTGCTATTTCTCCTTCACTGTTTCACTGATGTTACTTCCGTTTCACTGTTCCACTGATGTTTGCTCGCGCTTGCTCTTTCTGTTCCACTGTTCCACTGATGTTACGCCCGTTTCACTATTTCACTGCTGTTACTCCCGTTTCACTGCTACACTGATGTTTGATTGGGCTTGCTCTTTCTCTTTCACTGTTTCACTGATATCTGCCCGTATTCTGAATGTTCGTGCACTATTGTTGGCACCAATTATCATAAGCTGTCAATCTAGCATTGTTAAGGGCGCTGCATGACGCAGTCGAAGCGCCCCTAAGCCTAAATAGCCAACCAACCAATCGAACCCTCAAGTGACATTTTAAACCGGGATATGTCGAGGTCAAACCTAAAGGTTTTGACCTTTAGGTTTGACCTTTAGGTTTGAACTTTAGGTTTGACCTTTAGGTTTGACCTTTAGGTTTGACCTTTAGGTTTGACCTTTAGGTTTGACCTTTAGGTTTGACCTTTAGGTTTGACCTTTAGGTTTGACCTTTAGGTTTGACCTTTAGGTTTGACCTTTAGGTTTGACCTTTAGGTTTGACCTTTAGGGACCTTAGGTTTGACCTTAGGTTTGACCTTTAGGTTTGACCTTTAGGTTTGACCTTTAGGTTTGACCTTAGGTTTGACCTTTAGGTTTGACCTTTAGGTTTGACCTTTAGGTTTGACCTTTAGGTTTGACCTTTAGGTTTGACCTTTACCTTTAGGTTTGACCTTAGGTTTGACCTAGTGACCTTTACAGGTTTGACCTTTAGGTTTGACCTTAGGTTTGACCTTACCTTAGGTTTGACCTAGGTTTGACCTTAGGTTTGACCTTAGGTTTGACCTTTAGGTTTGACCTTAGGTTTGACCTTTAGGTTTGACCTTTAGGTTTGACCTTTAGGTTTGACCTTTAGGTTTGACCTTTAGGTTTGACCTTTAGGTTTGACCTTTATGTTTGACCTTTAGGTTTGACCTTTAGGCTTGACCTTTGGGTTAGTTTGATTTGTTTCCGAAGTCACCGTGATTCGTCGCTATGGGTTCAATTTGTACCAAGTGGCTGTCACTCGACGTGGCTTGTGTCGTATTATAATAGTACCAAATAGAACTAATTTATAAGGTCAAATGTCAAACCGATTTCTTTGGTTGCCTCGCTTTTTTATTCGCCCTAACCTACCCACATCTGGTACCAAGCAATAGCCCGTGGTGCACGCTAAGTAACATTTCAAACCAGGACACGTGAAAGTCAAACCACAAGACCGAAGGTTGGCTCAAATGGTTCGAAGTCCTCGCGCCTCGTCGCTATGTCTTTAATTTTCATCAAGTGGAGTCATTCGACGTGCCGTGTCGTACTCAAACTGTTCAGAAAGCACATTAATTTTCAAAGTAAAAGGTCGAACTCATGTCCTCTATCGCTCCGAGTTTCTTCGTTTTCTCCCAAAGCTACCCATGCTTGGTATCAAGAGATAGGCCGTGGGCAACTCTGGAGTAGCATTTCAACCAGGGACATGTCAGATGAAGCTTCAAGGTCAAACATTTTCAGGGTCCTCACATTTCGTGGCTATGGCTTCAATTCGCATTATGTGGGTGTCCTTCGACGTGGCTCACCGTACGATGTCAGAACGTAGAGATATCGAAAGAGCTTCAAAGATGTCGAAGATTCGGCGTGTTTCCAATGATTGAGTGTAATAGGAATAGGATGGTCAGATCTATGTTTGTTTGCAGCCTTTGTGATAGCAAGCACTCATATCCTATATGACTAGGGATTTCCTAAGAAATCTGCCACAACCTGCCGGGACATTTTGACATTACGCTGCCACATTGCTGTTCCGTACATATAAAATATATAACTTTTTCTCAGTTTCTCCGCTTTCCTCTTAATAGCTGAACGGAAGTTGTCAAATTTTCAAGAGGAGCCACACGTGAATGCGCACAATTGCATAACTGGCCAGAGTTCATAACCGCGACAGAGCAATGTTGTAATCAGGTGAAAAATTAGAGGGGGCGGGTTACACTCGGCCCTTACCCAAGGGGCGCCTTTCATTCCAAGGGTGTGTCTGTTTATTTCATAGAGGCGCCTCAGGCTGAAAAATTCGAGCGGGTACACCGAAACCTTTTCAGAGGGACGCATTTACCAGGCCTGAGGGACGCCACTTTCTACGTAGTGGGTGCATACCCTCAGTTCCAGACCCTTTATCATCCCTAGTTGTCATCGCATCGAAATGTGTCTCCGTAAAATAGGAAAGCGTGGGAAAGGAAATTGCACGTTCATATTTGCTACCATAAAACCATCGTCAGATATTTTATGTTTTTCCTGCTACAAGGAACGTTTATCATACTTACATCATTGCTCTATAGTGATCATGAAATCGGGTGTAGCACGAAGAACATAAAACTAGACGTTCATAGGTAGCGATAAGTAGTGACACTTGCTCATCTATGTTGAGCATTTAGTCCCCAAAATATCATTTTTAACAATGGTAAATCTAAGAAAAAAAATTGACATACACTTAACATTGGATTGAAGTGTCTGAAAATGGCTTTGACAAAGAAGTGGCCGAAATCCAAGGATTTGTTTTCGTGGGGGAGGGAGGGAAGGCGAGGCTAGGTCCTTCTATCCTGTTCGAACTTACTGCGTCACGGGTTTTTCCCCCAAATTTCGAATCTGTGGTGACACCCATGCCCTTCCTTGCCCCTTAAACATGGGGCGCTGCCGCATATAGATTGGGATGAATAGGCGTTTCGGTCAATTACTTTTGCCATGCAGCACCATAAGCCCAATGTTAAATTTGATACAGATTGGGAGACTCGACCCCCACCTGGTTCCATCATGGCGACGACCACGTTTCAGATACGTCCTTCTCATCTCGCCGCAGTAAGATGTTAATTTTCTGCTGTATTTGACTTGTCCTGCCTCACTTTACACGCTCTTCCGCACGGGTATAATATGTGTATAACAGGTATTGGAGATCCATTCAGAGACTATGAAGCACTGAGTTTTGCACCCACACTTCTGAAACCCAATTTTCTCCCCCGTAGTGTGCATATATTCGGCAGGCGTATTTTTTTCGTCGCCTAGTTTTGACAAACAAAAGCCAGAATAGTGCAGAAACTGGAGAAACTGGAATCATATCCCGAATGCTGTAAATCAATGAGTTTTCTTCAATAAATATTGCATTAAAATCGTCATGGTTGACATGTTGATGGCATTATATCATAGTTTCCTTTGAAATTGTGGGTGGAAGTTGTGTTAAAAATGGATCATGAACACAATATAATATTACAACACTAGCATGGGGTGCGACAATCGTGACGACGGTGGGACGAAGTCACACAATATATATATTGAATGGAATGCCACCGATACAAATAATAATACATAATGAATGCAATGCTACTGATACAAAAATACTACTTCAATAACACATAATAATGATCATGTTAGCGAAGAGGCTCGTGATCTCATGATCAGGCTCTGGCTCGAGAGGTTTCAAAGTCTCAAGCAATCTGTAGGATGTAAAGTGTAAGGTTTTGCTTCCAGTGTGAGCTACGCCTATCCTTATTTCCGTATTTGCATAGTGTTATAGTGTTTGGTGGTGGGTGGATAGGTGGGTATCTAGGTAGTCACCCAACTTCGTGCAACGTTAGGCTAGGATGCAACACTTAGCAGAAGCCTCCATGTGGCTATGTCTCCCATACCAGCGTGCAAATGCATGCATAACCTTTGAAATGAAAACAACACAAAGCTGACACAGCCTGTCCACCATCCATTCTATATATCACTGCATATATTCTGTGATGCTTGAAATTTAATTCTTATGGAATCTACATTATGCTGTGTAATACCATTACTTGCCTAGTATGCCTATGGAGCCAAAACTTGGAACCCAATTATCAACTGTAAGAATTGGGGAACAATAAATATCGGCATAAGATCAGCTGATGACAGTGAGTTCAGAATTAGCCTTGGTATCAGGTCAGCTGCTTTCCTTGACAGTGCAGCTTTCTACTACACTTATTCGTGTAAGCTGATGTTATTCACTGCATGCTCTGTGATTATGTGGTCATCACTTTAAAAAAGAAGAAGAATGGGGTAAGACAGCCAGACATACTTCAATTCTCTTCGACGTTGACATGCTCAGGTTTATTTCATGTTTTTTTCTCATTTAATTTGTGTTTAATTCTTTACTTTGATTTTGTGTGTATCAGCAGGCAATGTTCAATGCATGAGTGTTTCATTTATCACTACTATATACTTAGCATGTACAAACTATCATTTCACAGGACAGACAGCACAGCATGCGCTTTCACAATACATGACCAATGCAGTTGATGCAACCTAAACTCTATGTACAATGTGAAACATTGTGAAATATTCCCCAATGTAAAACATTGAGGATACCAGCATATGCTTACAGAAACCATTCCACTGTGTGATGACGGTGGTGACGTCTGTGACCCTGGTGTCTCTGCTGCATTTTCAAATCAGGGTAGTGCTGCTGTCAAGCTATAAGGGTTTTAAATACTATGGACCTAAGTCATGACATGTAGCAAGAAAACATAATTGTGCTGAGGCCATGTTATAGAAGTGACGTTCCAAAAATTGTTGTTGAGTGTGTGACTCCACCAAAATTTCAGTATTCCAGGGCACTGCACTAGATACAACACATGGCACAGTAAAAACATATTGTTCATTGAACTACCTGGCTGGTTGCCTTTCTCTTGATGTATCCTTTTGTTTTTCATGACTCAACAATCCAGATATCTCATTTCAATTCTGACTTCTGCATTTCAGGCATCTTTGCTTCCATTTGTATTTGCTATATTCTATGCTGAAAAAATGGCCAGAAGATGCTGAGTGAGGTCAGTATGCATACAGCTGGTATTATGATTTCTGAGTGTGAGCGATTACATTGTGCAATGAACCATGATGCAAGTATAGGTGGCAAAGCCAACATTGAGAGGGCACTTGCCCCCTCAAAAGTGCATCAAGGACCACTCAACATGAACGCTATTATGTGTTATTAAAGTATTATTATTTGTACTAGTTGTATTACATCCGATATGTATTGTTTGACTTCGTTTCACCGTTGTCACGATTGTCACAGCCTATGATAGTGCTGTAACATTATATTTTGTATATGATCCATTTTTTTTCAGACAACTTGCACCTACAATTGCAAAGCAAACTATGTCATAATTCCACCAACATGTTACCTATGACGATTTTGATGCAATATTTCCCGAAGAAAACTCATTTGTTTTCAGTATTGGGGATGGCAATTCAGTTTCGCTAGTTTCTGCACCATTCTGGCTCTTGTTTGTCAAAACTTAGTTACGAAAAAAATTCATAGAAAGTTGCGCAGTAGGAAGACGCCACCTAGTGGGTATCTGGGTATTAAAACTAAAGGGTACAACGGAATCTAGTACGCAAATAATTATAGTTCCAGCCCAAGCGATGTAAACATAAATGTGCTAGATTTCTAGTATAATCTACCAGGATTTTGGTATGTGCAGTGACGTCATGTAAGCATTCCAGCTGTCGCGCAGTAAAGACAGGAGAGTGTTGTGATTTGACTCACGGTGTTTCTGATTGTTGGCGCGGGCATGTGAGGTTGAGGAGTATTTCTTGGGTTCCTAGGGTTTCTAGACCATGCTTTTTAAGTTGGTGCAGAATTTCTTAAATTCATGGGATACAACCTTCAACCTGCTATCGTTCATTTCATAAGTTTGGTGCAGAATTTCTTAAATTCATGGGATACAACAAACTTCAACCTGTTATCGTTCATAACACTTAAAGTTTCACGAACGGAAATTGAAACCATAGCTGGATTTGCCAAATATGAACCTAGGCATACCGGCAAATGCATGCTTTAATTCGTTTTATGAATCCTTGGAATTTATCATGCTAATGCAATGTTACTTAAGGTGACTATGATGATGGAATCACCTATTTTCTGTGCAAGAGCTTACTTTTCAGGTTGTATGCAAAATAACTACAAAAGGACTTTTGCTTAGGTAGCAGAACATAAAATGAAATGTGGACACGAATGCAGCATAACTTAACCTAACCTATCCTCACCTCCCTTTGGAGAAAAAGCCTTGCTACCTATGTCTTGGAATATTATAATCTTGAATGCGCAGTGAACACCAGATGAAAGCAACATACATGTTATGACAGATATAACCGTAGTTTAATACCTATTGCTCAGCATATGGAAACTATTAGATAGCACTAAAAGGTAAGTATATTTGGCATGACATGTGCCTCATTATCTGCTCTCCAGCCCTGTGTTAAGTAATAAGAAAGTAAGGGATTTTATAGATTAAGTGGGAAGTATCTGAGATGCAGGTTATCAGAATTAATTTTAGAATTATTCCTGTGTAGCAGTATATTCATGTTGGAATTACTCCAGGGCTTTAAGTGCCGCATTAAAGTGCATTTTGGTGGAAATATCCTCCTTTCCAGGTATGATGCTTTTATCAACTCAATTCGCTTCTGAATTTCCATGCATAATAAATGCCATTTTTTACTGGAGTGCATTTACGTTGGAGCATTCTTTCTGCATGGTCAGATCCTAGACCATAAACCTTGGTAACTCGTGGTGCACTGTGTGCATCAGCTGTTTCAAAGACACATGACACCTAAAGTAAGAGGCAAACAGAATAGGGGCATCGATTTGTATCCCTTTGTGGGGGCCATGGCCCCACCAATGTTGATCTTGGCCCCCCAATGTTGATGTGGGCCCCAACAAAGCCATGCTGTTTTTATGTTTATAAGAAAGCTAAAAGAAGAAGAAAAAGAAAGAAGAAAACACCATGCTGTATAGAAAATCTAGTTGACGTTAACCAGATTATGTTGTACTGTAAAGAAACAAATTAGGTTTGGATAGTGGACTGACTCTCCACCTTTTGCTGCAATATTGAAAATTGTGTAGAAAAACAACAGCAAAATAATTTGATTTCCCTCCACTGTGGAAGTACAACTTTCATCATAAAATGCTGAGATTAGCAGATGCTGATGGACTATAAATCAGATCGCCTTAAAAATTTTGATATGCCACTAAACAACAATTCCATTGTCATACTGATGTTTGTACACACCACCAATCACACTTGTGCTCAACTCAAGTTGAATCAAGAATAAACTCATGGATCAATCGTTTTTTTATGAGTCACAAGTTGAGTCAATTCTTTCCCCCAAAATTGAGTTGTGAGTTGAATCACATGTTTTTATTTTTTAAGTTGTTTGAATCATGAGTCAATCATTCAAATCACAATGAATTACTTGAGTCGTGTGACTCAAATGCAAGCTATGAAAAAAATGATATGAAGCATGTAGCTTTCTGAATAGTATGCCATGACACAAAGTAGGGAGCAAAACATAGCACAATTATTCATGCTTAGCATTATAATTGTTAAATTATCAGCTGCCAGTGAGTAAAGAATCAGGGGTACTGAAATTATTCACCAAAGACCAATGACAGTAACCACAAATAAGTGCCTATTAATGTTAAGCTTGGTATTCATAATGAATATCATGCATGAGTCAATCCTAGTGCCACGAACACAAAACACAGAAATGGGTTGTGATTGTGAAAAATAATATGGAACAGAAACAGTCCTGCACTGAAATAGGCATCTGCACTGAATAAAATAGAGTTCATTTGTTATATTCTACACGCGCGTGTGACGCGTATGCGATAAATAACAAACAAAAGGTACGTTTGCCAGAGGGTAGATCGAAGTTATCCTTCAAGTCTGCATGACGTCAGACAAAGGTTTTTTAAAAATATGGTATCAACTTGGTTGCGGAAAACTTTTCTGAAATCATACGGTACGGTCACTCAGTGTTAAATTATTCGTAAAATAGGGTGGAAAATACCACTTTCTGAACACTCAACCGACATCCTTCTCCAAGAAGTATCGACATCCTGCTCCATGATGCGTGCTTATGAAGTCTTCGTGTCTCCTTTCTAGCAGTGTCTTGCTTGTATCATGTTAATGCTCCTAATAAGGAATAGTGATGCACGAACATTTCGCAACGCAGCTTCGGGTAAAGAGATTAACTACGATGTGATGTGGCGTAGGGTACCAGTTTATAGCATAGGTAATTGTCTCCATGTCCCGAATATAGCTCTTCCTAAATTATGAATCTCAAATAAAATAACATGCGTAAAGTCGTAAGTACCTACACAATTGGCTCAAATTTAAGTCTGAAAAACATCAAAAACATTTTAATTGACACTATTTACATGGCACATTTCGACATCCTTCTGTGCCCGTTTCGACATCTCACACCTAACGAAATATCATTATTTTAACCCTGCGGTCACTTTCATTTTTGCTTTTCTACAAGCAAGCATATGTGTCTTCATTTCACCAGATTAGTTATAAACTTGTCCCATTCTTTCCAGTGAACATTTAAAATGGGATGGCAAAGTTGAACCAGATCGCGATCTTTGCCATCTCATTTTAACATGGTGTCAAGCACTTGTATTCTGCGGACAAAAACAAATGTGCTTAAGCGGATCAGACGTTATTCCAGTTTGAACTGTACAATCATGACAGGGGGCGTCGATTTGTATTCTTTTGTGGGGGTCATGGCCCCACACATGTTTATCTTGGCCCCCTCAATTTTGATTTGGCCCCCCAATATCTTATGACATTTTTGTACTGATAGGAAAGAACAAATTGAGAATGGCATGCTACTTAGAAAGCTCAGTTAACGCCAACCAGAACATTTTGTACTGAAATTAATTATTTGGATTGGATAGTGGATTGGCACTGCACTTCTTGCTGCAATATTGAAAAGTGTGTGAAAGTAACAAATAGGAGTTGGATTTTCTTCCACTTTGCAAGCACAACTTCCATCAGGAAATTTTGCGATTAGCTGATGTTATGCATTTAACATCAGATTGTCTGACATCATCTGCAAAGCCACTAGATAACAATTGCACTGTCATGATGCTTGTCCACATGACCAATAGCAAAAGCACATGCATATGGAGCTCGATCTGGATTCATATCATTCTTAGTTTTCCAGACATGCACATTGTCAAGTATGCACACAATCCATGTCAGTCAACAGCAGTAGGTTATTGAGATTGTAGACATACAAAGTATATATATTCAACAGGCAACCAATCACACCATAAGCTCGATATTGAACTAGGTACCTACTCACCTAAATACCCAATGGCAAGGTGCATATATTCAATAATAATATGGGGCTAACCAGTCTCAAACTGAACAAACAATGGGCACATGTGAGCCAGATATATTTGCCAGTTTACGATACCATGAAAAAATAAGTCAGCAAGAAGCTGCATGCACACTGTATTATAATCACTATTGTTGAAGAAAGCAATAGGTAGGTACAAAGCAGTAGCTTACAAGACACTCTACACGAACCCTATAGTTATAGAAGGTCAAACCCCATCACCAAATATCTGGAGAGACTTAATAGACAGTAGCACGCATGAAATGCCACAATCGCGTTCTTCAGAACATCCAAAATCGTAGTCTCCAAGGATAATATGTTCAGTTACATAATCACAAAATCTGAAGTTCAATTTTGCGGTTGCGGTCGACAAATATGACGGAGGTAAAACATTTGTGATGGAATTTCGCGCAGTGTTTAGGAACAGTAGATGAAAAAGTTGGTAGGTAACCTTCAGCAAGTCTAGTTCATGCCTTTTTCTGATCTGTGCTCAGGCTTTCTATGTTAATGCCACATAGCTACCACAATTGTCTTCAAGAAGAGCTGGTTTTTCTTTGCTTTTATTAATATTTTAATTCCATTGCTTTTCTTGCTTTTTCTGCCTAGGATTAGGGCACCAAATGTTGCATTTCCGTCGGGGGTTGGCACAGCTTAAAGTAATTTCTGACGTATTATATTGTTTAGTGCATTGCTTAGGAATGTGATGAACATGCTGCGACCGATCATTTAGGTACATTTGTGTTTTAAGGTGTTTTATGAATTCTTGGAATTTATCATTTGAATGCAATGTTTCTGAATGTGACTAAGATGATGGGACCACTCACTTTCTGCACAGTTGCCTGCCTTCCAGGTTGTGAGCAAAATAGCACAAAAGGGCTTTAAGTAACGTGACAGGATGAAACAAATGTTTACAGAAACAAAAAACAAAACAAAAGCAACATAACCTAACCTACCTCTCTTTGCGATCTGGCAGAAGCGTCGCCACTCTGGAAGTGGCAACCGGCCACCATCTTACCGCTTCTCCAGGAGTTGGCCTGCTATACTGCTGTCTGCGTACCTGTGTCCTGCTCTGCGGCCGATACAAGCACGAGAGGGTTTTCAAATATGACTTCGGTTTGGGGGACACCTTCAAGGAGGGGCAAGTGCTGCCAAAGCAGTTCCGACTACTGAGAGTCTCGTTCAAGAACCACTTCTGTGACCTGCATCACCAGAAGGCTATGACTTCCAAGCAAACAGCAGAACAGCTGGCGAAGGGCCGGTTTGCGACAAACAAGGATGCTGCGCGCCACGTTCTTGATACAGGGTATTACGTGCTGAAGCGCTCTCTGTCGCGGGCATCGTTTGAGGACTTGGTCGTTCTGCAGCACCAAAACGGCACGCAAGTGGGCAGCCTCAACCACTCCAGCATGTCTGTACCGACCATGCGCTTGCAGTTATCTACCATGAGCAGCATGCTACAGAAGTTTATCTCACGCCAGCCCTGCATCTCGATGTGCGCAGACAAGGTTACTGTGGCGAAGCGGACTATCGACATCACCGCCGTGGTGGCTGTGGTCACCGAAGCGCCGGCGGACAGCATGATACAGTCGTTTGTTATCGCTGCACCAGTGGTTCAAGATCACAGTGACAATGGACTAGCAGAAGAACTGTGTGGATCCCTGGCGAACGTGGGTGTAGCCCACCCTGACAAGCTGGCAGCAGTGTGCATGGATGGCCAATACCATCACAACAAAGTGCCAGAAAAGAAAAGAAAAGCCAAGAAAAGAAAAATCGGAGATCGCTAGCACCCATAAAATGGGTGCTAGCGATCTCCGATTCCAGACAGCTCCGTCTGTGGTAGTGCTCTGGGACAGCGCTCATTTGCTAAACTTGGCGGATGAAGACGCGCGGCGTGCGAATGGGTGGGCCAGGCCATCTCGTCCATGATCAGAATCACCAAGCGCTACACCATCGGTAAGGGCTTGGAAACCCTGCTGAGCGCCGGAGAAGAGCGTGGCGAGACGGTGCTGCGGCCCGAGCTCTGGTCTGGCACGCGGTTCGCGCCATATGCCTAAAAAACTTTGCAAGTGTTCCTCCCCAACGCGGATACGATGGTTGATGACATGCAGCATTTAGCCCCCGGCCGGGAGTGTCAGTTGGCAGCTGGCCCGATAAGGCCGGGGACGAGCTACCGGGCGGCCGTGTCGGTGCATTGGCGGCACGTTAAACTTTCGGTCTAAATTCTGCCGTTGAACTGGAGTTCATAGATCGGGTGGTGGGGCCAGGGTTCACACAACAAGCTCTGCATAACAATAGAACCCTGGTTCCTCAAGCCACCCCAGCAACAATTTTGATTAAACTTAATAATAATAAAAAAATTATATATATATATATATATATATATATATATATATATATATATATGTATATATATTGTTTTGCAAATTCAGGTGATGGAAAGAGGAAGCAGCATATGCTTTAGTAACAGTACAACTCCGCATCCCTTCCCGTTGCATCATCTGCAGTCGTTCCTTTTATGATTTTATTCTGCTGCAGCTGTTACGTGTGTTGCACGTTGCACGTTGGAATGGCTATTGTGCTTCGTTTATCCGTTATCTCTCGTTGGGTCAGATTTCTTTTATTTTGCTTCTAGGCTTTGTTTACTAAATAATATGCACCTATCAATTGATACTGCTGCTTGTGGATATTCGATCTTTTGACCTTTGTATATTATTATCTTACATATTGTGACTATATTGTTTTGCCCGATTTTTAATGGCGCGTCTTCGTGTGCGATTGTGTTAAGCTGTGTTTAGGTCGGAATGTCGGAAACAGGCGAAACACGATCCGAAGGGTTCGTGATCACGGGATCATCTATTGGTTGTGCAGTAACTCCTCTATCTGCTCTGACCTGGACGACTTCGCTTTCCAGCTTCCAGCGGTGCTCCGATTCACCACCACTCTTCATGACAAGGCGACAGAGCGCGGCTGCGGACTGGACGACAGGGGCAACAGCAAAGGTGCCATGAACGGCAAGCTGCATATTCTGTGACTTTTTTTGTGCGCATGCGCGGGTGCTACGTGGTTGGCTGGCAGACGGCCCTGCCTTTTTTGACCTGACCTGTGGAATTATGGATTTTTGCTCTGTCTCTTAAAGGTGTTTCCCATATTCTTCAAATCAGCTTTAATAAGAAGCCGTTCCAGCTTCTCTAGCTGCTGTGCGCTCCCGACAACCTCTTAGTGTCGGTGCTGCGTTTGGAGTGTGCAACCGTGCCAACATGGCCGGCGAAGCCCGCCAGTACACTTCGGCTCGTATAGTGTGGCCAGGCTCTGTGCGCGGGGCGCTCGGCGGCCCGGTGGCCGGGTGGTCAGGAGGGTTGACCTCGTGTCGCTGGGTCAAGGGCGACCGACGGGCCCGGGTCCAAGGACCGCCGTGTGGGCGCTTTTTCGTGTCGCTGCTCGTATTGCTGTTGGTCTCTACATGTATTGGCCGTTGCCCAGACCTGGAAAGTGATGGATCGGACTGGATATTGAGAAGACACTCAGGGGCATTTACCGTCAAAAGCCGAAGCTTTACAGTGTTGGCTCCATGCCGTCTGTGGGCTCCACCAGTACCAAGATTCCTATCACCTGTCGGAAGAGCTACAAAATATTTCCGCAGCCGAATGCAACACGACACGAAATCATGCTCCACTTGGAATCTGGCACGCCTCATCATGTCAGGAGATGTCGAGCTAAACCCGGGTCCAGGCCTCGACCGATCGACGACATCTGTTGGTCCCGACCAGCGGAGTCACCCAAGAAGTGCAGGGTCCGGAATAACTGCGATCATGCAGAACTGCCGCAGCATCCGTGGAAAGCTGGGACAGCTTCGGGCGGCCGCGGCAGAGTACGACCGGTATGACATTATAGCGTTCACTGAGACGTGGCTGGACGACTCTGTGTTGAATTCTGAACTACAGGCTTTCTTGCCCAAACACACCTGGTTCCGCAGAGACCGATCGGATGGGCGTGTTGGTGGGGGTGTGGCATGTGCGGTCCGTACCGCCCTGCTGCCGACCCGACGTCTGCTGGCGATGCCGGACACTGAGTTGTTGTTGGTGGACCTCGGCAATCCGACCGTGACGGTAGCTGTGTGCTACAGGCCACCAGACGACGACAACGCCATTACACAAATCTTTCGACATTTAGGCGAGCTCCCACCCGGACGCCGGCTGATGGTCTTGGGCGACTTCAATATTCCTGAGCTTGGCTGGGTACCGTCTGCGTCAGACTGGGCCAACCCAGTCAGGCTTAGACAAACGGCCAGGGCCAACCGCTTCCTGGAAGCGTGTGATCTCCAAGGCCTGCGACAATACGTCACTCAATCTACCAGAGCCAACAACATTTTAGACTTAGTGCTCACTATCGACATCGCAGCAGAAACCTTCGTTCGGAAGGGAATTATAGACTCGGACCATGACGAGATCCAGGCAAAGTTCTTCCTGCCGAGGCCATCACCACCAGCTGTGACAAGATCGACTGCTTACAACTACAAGAGAGCAGATTTTAATTCATTGCGACGCTGTCTGGAACTTTTACCGTGGAACATGCTGGATGACTTAGATGTTGACAATGCTGTTGATGTGTTTTACTCGTTAATCGAAGCTGCTATTCGTGATCATGTGCCAGTCGTGACTCCTCGCCGTAGACTTCCACCCTGGTTTGACGTTGAGGCCAGGCGTGCACTAGCCGCGAAGGAATGTGCACATCGTCGAATGAAAAGGCACCCGAGTGACGGTGTCATTCGGCGTGAATTTACAGACAAACGCGACTTCTTCAAACGTCTGATCGGACGAAGCTACTGCAGTTATCTGAGGGGACTAGTTGAAGATTTTAAGACAAATCCAAAGCGATACTGGTCATTTTTGAAATGTTTTAAAAGGAGTGGTTCTGTTCCGTCTCTGCTAGACGGAAACAAGTTAATCAGCGATGACGTTGGACGTGCCAACCTGTTGAACAAAGCCTTTTCAGCCAAGTTCACAGCACGGGATGTAGCCCAGTATCCACCATTACAGGTCTATGGACTGTCTAATCTCACAGACTTTCGGCCCTCATTAGAACAAATCCACACGATTCTCATTGGACTTGACCCGCATAAAGCATGTGGACCAGATAATATCAGTGCCCGAATCCTCCGTGAGTGTGCTGACCAATTATGCGTTCCGCTGTACAAAATTTGCATCCTTTCCATCAGGCAGGGAAAATTTCCCAACCAGTGGAAAAAGGCAAATATCACACCAATATATAAGAAAGGCAACCGGAAAAATCCGACGAACTACCGAGCCATTTCACTTCTTTGCCTATGTGGCAAGATTTTAGAAAAAAACCATCTACAATGCTTTGAGTGATCACATTTTGCCAGCACTGACTAACACCCAGCACGGTTTTATTCCAAAAAGGTCATGTGCTTCAAACCTGGCAGTTTTCTTGAGACACGCCTGGGATTCCATCGCTGCTGGTTGCCAGACAGATGCAATCTATACGGACTACTCTTCGGCTTTCCAAAGTGTCAACCATAAGCTGTTACTATACAAGCTCGAAAATGCATATCATGTTTCAGACAAAATGCTCTCTCTGATTCGGTCATATCTGACTGGTCGCCGGCAGCGGGTGATAGTTAACGGGGCGGTCTCTGACTGGGCTGACGTCACTTCTGGTGTACCGGAAGGGAGCTTGCTGGCTCCTCTGTTATTTGCCCTATTTGTGAACGACCTGCCATCCAGTATTGACTCGGAATGTCTGATGTTTGCTGATGACGTCAAAATCTTTAGGAGGGTAGCGTCTGTGGACGACGCGACACGCTTGCAGAGGGATATTGATTCCCTTTGTAAGTGGTCCGCAGACTGGATGCTATCCTTGAACCCTCTAAAATGTAAATCATTCACAATGACTCTTCGCCGTACTCCTGTGCGCTTCGAATATAAAGTACACAATGCAACGCTGCAGCGTGAGACTGTGATGCGAGACCTGGGTGTGTACCTGGACAGCAAATTGACTTTCGCACAACATGTGGCAAAAACTGTGTCATCCGCGAACCGGGCTCTGGGACTTTTTATTCGATCAATGCAAGCAGGGGTTCCTGGTAGCAAATTCTCGAAAATTGCTCTGTTGGCGGCATATAACGCGAACATTAGGTCTCGCCTTGAGTATTGCTCCGTCATCTGGGCAGGCGCAGCTTCAACACATCTCACCAGGATTGATAGGGTAGAACATAAATTTTTAATGTGGCTTGCCCAACACTGTAGTGCCACACCTCGACCGGAATCTTTACAATATCAGGACCTTCTTCGCTTTTATAACATGACATCTGTGTCCACTCGTCGCATACAATCCGACATCATGTTCTTACGAAATGTTTTATGTGGGAGGATAGACTCATCAATGTTATTGCAAAACTTTGGATTAAGTGTCCCAGTCAGGAGAAATAGGCAACCTGTTTTATTCCATGTACCGTATGCACGTGTAGAAACCATTAGGTGCGGCTTGTTTAACAGATTATTGAGAGTAGCGAACGCATTTTTAGCGATGACACCGAGTGCGGACATCTTCACAGACTCGCTGAATACATTTAAGACACAGGTGGTGAGATACTGTGCTGCGTCACACGCTCACATCTGAGACGCGGAGCCATCGGACATCGACGAGTTCTGACAGCCGTTTGCCTGTTTGAACTGAAAACTATTCACCTGTTCTGTGTACGTTTTTAACTACTGACTTCTCCTGTAAAGGGCACAATATGCTGTTGGAGATTGTGGACAATAAACAAATAAACAAATAAACAGACTGACGTAATGGTCGTCAGTGATTTGAGGGCTCTTCAGCAGGTGAGGCATGTCGAATGCCTTGAGATCGTTCACGACAGCATCGCAAAGCTCGTCAGTCAGCGTTTGATACCGCCGACTGCAGCCTTGGAGAGGGAGGTTGTCAAGGCAGCCTACATGTGTCTGTTCAGCCAGCCATCCGGCATGCGCAACCAGCAGCTTCTGCGAGCCCTGCAAATGGAGTCGGCCCAGAGCCACGCGTTGAAGCAGTACGCTCACTTGGTCATAAGGCTATGGCTGTTAAGCCCGCCCGAATCTGTCGTTGAGAGCATGGGGAGTGTGGTGGGGGACATATTTGGCGCCCATCGGCAGCTGGATCACCGAAACGCTGAGTACGAGCTTGTGATACGCTGGAACGGGCCGGATGTTCATTATGCTGAGGCCTTGATTCAGGCAGTACAAGGCAAATTTAATAACAACTTCATCAGGCAGTCAGTTGAAATCAGGACAGAGCTACAGGGCACTGTGATCAGACGCCACAAATCAAAAGTGTGCCGCAGATCAGCTGTCTTCCAATAAGAGTTCCAGACGTGTGCGTGCGTGCGTGCAAGGAAGTGACCAAGCTTGCGTCGGGGTTTGGAAGTTTGTGCTAGTTAGTTCTTACGAATAACACCGTCAAAAAATGTCATCCGTGTTCTTTTGGTCCAGTTTAGGAGCGCAGCTGTGACTCTTTGAAGAAGTTAACGTTCTAGTTAAATATATGCGAGCAGTTCTCAGTTCCCAATTGCCGATCAAGCCATGCATCGATCCGATCCGAGCCAGGACAAATAATAATAATTAGTAATTATTTGTTATTTAACTCCTATAGTTATTTCGCGTCGGCATCTGTGATGCCGTGTCCGCGCCGCGAGGGGAGAAGCTCATCGGTCGACAGCGCGGGTCGAACCCACGACCTTTGCCGTGTGAGACAGACGCATTTACCAACTGATCTATCCTTCCCCCGAGGTAAGCCAATGGAGCCAGTCAGTTACGACCGCCTGTTTGCGGGGGAAGGATAGCTCAGTTGGTTAGAGCGTCTGTCTCGCATAACAAGGATTCGAGCCGCTCTGTCGGCCAATGGACTTCTCCACTCACGGGCACAGCGTTATAGTTGCCGACGCGAAATAACCATAACAGTTGAAAGCGTCGTTAAATGACACAATAATAATAATAATTATTATTATCGCCTGTTTGCTCCGCTGCCGACTGGTTAGCCTATTAGCGGACTTAGTTTTAACTCGTTGGTTGTTGAGACCAACAACGAAGTTGGTGCTGAGTTTAGCTGAGACACCATGTAGCGGCTCGTGTTTCATGAATTCGCAAATATAAAGACACGGTTTGCAGCATGTTTTGTCTTTGTCTCCCGAAATGCGGGCGGAAGAGATCAGTTCTCCACGGTGGTAAAAAGTGTTTTGCCTAAAATAAATACCCTGCAAAAATACCGCAAAACATGGAACTAAAGTGGGCTGAAACGAAGAACTTCACGGGACACTATCTTTGGAGTGGGGGAAAAGTTATGGCGAAAAATTTCGTTGGTGGAATTTGCGACCATTTTTTCACCTCTGTCATAGTGTCTTCCCCTCTCTCCCGCAACCACCCGAAGTAAACTAAATTATAATCCAGTAACCTTTGTCGAGGTTAAAAGAAGTAGCGTCTTGAAAGAATCTCCAATTCTAAAGTTATTTTTTAAATCATTGTTTGGAAGCTAATATGGTATCATCGTAGATTCTGACACGGATCGAGGGTTACATGCTGCTCAAGTTCCGCTTTAAGCAAGAGTTGACAAAATCGGAACCGTCAGTGTGTACACGTGCACAAACGTTGACGTGGTACAAGACGTTGAACGTGAACATGAACGTTTTGGTGAACAAGTACAAAAATAAGGTAACTTAGAGGCAGTGGTGGTAGGCTGGGGCCACTGCACAGGCAATTATGTTTTCATCAATTATTATTTGTGTTGAACACTGGCAAACAGTGGTTGAAATCCGGTGCTTTTAACAAACAAACAAAATAGTGGGAGAATGGGCACCCAAAATCCGTTTGACCCCTCCCCTGCTGTAATTCCTAGGTATGCCACCGGGGGATGGGGAGGGGGAGGGTTGCTGACGCCGAAAACTGAAAGTTTCCCCCCCCAAAAAAAAAAACCGGTGAGCTACATCCGCCAGTGGCTGTTGTTGTTTGAGTTTGGCCAGCCGGGTTGTAGATATCTGCTGTTGCTCAGTGTTTTGAGGAGTGATATATATATATATATATATATATATATATATATATATATATATATATATATATATATATATATATATATATATATATATATATATATATATATATATATATATGTTGTCTTCCGGTCTGTGATGTGTGTTTGTGTACAGCCATGCAGGTCTAAGTGGGAGAGCAAGGAGTATTGGCCAATAGTAGCCTGGAAAGAACGAGGAGAGTTGGCTTGAAGAGAGTCGACGGGGAGAGATGTTGAATGGCGTCTTGAAGATAGTAGATGGGTAGAGATAAGTAGAGATGAGTTGAGGTGGCGGACCTGATTTGTAGACATCGACAGACAACAGATGATGGTGAGATGCCAGTCCGAACAGTGCCGATTTGTGGGTGTTGTTGCAGATGGTGGGCTGGGAATGGGTTATCGCACATGCTCCGTTTCGCACTGCACAGGCAGAGTATACACTTGCAACGTTGCGTTTTTGCCCTTCGATTTATGCTTTGGGATTTTGTCTTCTTTTTTAGAAAGTCTTAGCTTACTCTTTCTTTTCTTATTATAACGTAACTTCGGTGTTCATTTGCTTTCCTGATGCATCATTTTCCTCGTGTTTTCTTCTTTCCTATTACTATAGCGATTTTGTTCCTTTTCTCTTTTTGCAGTTCATGAAGAAGCCGACCCTATAGTTGAGGGAAAGTTACAAATATGTGCGTATAACGGTGGATAATCGTTGAAGAGGGTGCTAATGTTTAGTAGGATGTTGGTTGTGGTGCAGGAGGTGTGAGATGTAGTCTGTGATATGTCATCGCACGTTCGGAGACGCAGCCAAGGGGAGCCTCCCCTCCTTATCGACCAAAAATACACTAGATCAAACGATACATCTTCATGAAAGATCAAACATTTTCCATGGGCTTCGCGCGGAAAGCATTCTGTTTCGTGATTTTTTGAGCGGGGTGGACGTCGGGGCCCCATTCCCAAAAATCCTGGCTCCGCCATTGCGCACGGTCGTGTATTTGGTTCAATGTATGAGTATGTCTGAAGGAAAGTGGACGATGGCACGTGTTGCGATGTGGTTGTGGTTGTTTTAGTGTGATGTACGGGTGGGCGAGTTTCGTGTGTCCTTGTTTTGGATGTATTTCATAAAATTGCGTTTGTGTGCCGTCAGATGTTTGTTGGAATCGTATGCTGATTGTCTGGTGTATTGTACTGTATGTGTCGGATTGCCAGTATGGGCAGTATGTGGTTTGTTGTAGTGTCGTGGCCATGCTTTCTTCCGTGTCTGCGTGTTTGTTTCCGTGTAGGTTTGCATCACTCGGTTGCCAAAGAAGAAGTGGCGGTTGATGAGTGGTTCATTTTGTTATGACTGACAGATCAGGTCACTGAGTAATGACCTGGTTTTGCAAGCCTGCACCTCAGAATCGGTCACGTGTTTCCGCACCAGGGATATTGCTAGTGTGTTGCGTGTTGGAATATGAACTGGCTATTTTAGGCGACGGCAAAGTTTTGGGCGGTACAATAGTAGAGCTAGACATGGCTGGCATTTCGTGCAGATGTGACATGACCTCAATGCGATCTTGACCGTGAGATCCATCTTTTTTTTTCAGCTGATGGTGAGCATTGCTTCAATGACATCAGGATGCATTTTATGGGGAACATACGCATGATGGATCTGCTAATGCACCTAAAATGGGTCCTGAGTGTCACTTATGCAGCATTGGGCGTGGCCAAGTCTGAAGAAGTTGCTGGGCATTGGACCCACAACATTTCCCTTGGAAGGAAAATGAGCTGATATGACATGCCGATACCAACTCTTGTATGTTTTCGTGCTTGGCTAACTGACACACTTCTGAGCCTTTTATTTCATGTACGAATATTAATTGCTCAAACATTGACGGTATATCGTTATCCTTATACCGCCGAAAAGCACAATCATTGTTCGGTTTAACTCGACTTTTTGTCGCCGTAGCTAAGCGTCAGTCATTGCAGGTCACGTATGGGACCCATCGGTATTTGTAAAGCACTATCGAACCTTGAAACGCCCAACGCTGCTTGCGTCTTACCCCTAAGCACACTTAGTTCCAAAGATCATTATTTTCAGGACAAATTTCAGAGTTAATGGGGAAATGACACATTGGGATTCGCAGGATATCAAGCCAGGGTAGTACGAACCTCCTGACTCACTCTGAATATCCAGACATGATCGCGAAGGTAGTGGGCTTGACCTTCGTGAACAATCGTGGACAGGCCCAAATGGATTGGTGGTTGCACTCCGTAGGGTCCCATGTTAAGAGTTTAAATTATTAGGACAAGGCCAACATTGAGGAGGCACTTGCGCCCTTAAAAGTATATAAAACAACACCTCTGGCATTACCGCAGAACGGCTCAATGTTTGAGCTAAGATCGGTCCTACCCTACCCTACCCAATTTGAAGTTGGTGGAACATTTCCTCCTCTTTCAGCGCTCAGCTATATATGAATAGTCGCACAAAAAATGAACTTTCAGAAACCATAATGACGCTATTCCGAAATCCAGTCTGGTTTGGATTTGGGGGCTTATTTTGGTCTGAATCTCCCCTTCCCACGCAACTTTTACAACGCATCTACACCTATGTCGTAGTCAATATCAGACCTGTGCGGCGTCACGAAAGTGACGGACGGAGCAGAGAGTCGTGGATCTCACCCAGGATGCACGGTCGAGGTAGGTGTCTCCCAGCCCTCATTGAACCCCGCGCGGGATCACACCCAGGATGCACGGTCGAGGAAGGTGTCTCCCAGCCCTCATTGAACCCCGCGCGCGGGGCAGTCGTACTTGAAACGCGCGCCGCCGCCGGTCACGCCTGCGGCGGTCCGCCAGCCTCGTCGCCGTCGCCGCTTCGCGCTATCGATTCGAACGCGCTCTGTGTGTGCCGGCGTGTGGAGGACGCGCGGGAAGTGAGTGACGGGTGGCAAGAGTTGGTGCGTGAGCTTGAGCTGTGAGGTGGTGGCGTTTTGTGCAGCCGCGGGTGCCACGCCTCAGTCGAAACGGAACCGGCAGCGGCTGGTAAGTGGTCGCAGATCCGAGTCTCGACTGTTGTGTGATGGGATCACCGGATGCGAAGCTAAACGATAATTGTTGCTCCGCCAAGCGGTACACTGCTTATTTAGCTGCTATTGGAGAGGAGGAATTAATTTCGGTGCTGCGTATGGCAGGGTGGGAATTAAGGCACTTAAGAGATTTCATCTCTTAAAACATTTTTGCACTCCGGGTTCATACTGGACAGAGTGAGCTCGACATGTACTCAGACACAAACATGCAGAGGAACAAAAATACCACACAAAAAATGTAAGTACTTACATGATGTGACCACACATTTTTTTGGCAAGTGCAGTTGGGTAGCAAAATGACACAAAAAATGGCTCAGGTTTGGTTGGGAAATATACCATGAAATGTAATGATAAAAATGAAGAAAAAGACTGCAGCCTACCTGGATGCAAGAAAGCCTTTTTTAGTGGAAATTTTCTAAGGATTAAAAAAAAATTAAAATGTCATGGCCTATTCTAGCCAAACAGCCTATGCTAGCCCGAGTGGTTTTTTCATTCAAAAACTTTTTTTATATAAATAATCCTGAATGATCTCTAAGGAATTTGATAAATGGCTAACTTACAAAAAAAAAACTAGCATAACTTAGCCAAACCTAATACCTTTGTATGCTTCATGGAGGTAAAATGTGTGTAAAACATGTGTGGAAAAGTAATAGTGCCCATGAAAATTCCTATGCTGTGGCAAAACATGGCTCATCCATCAGTATTTTGGGGACTTGTGGGAAGTGCTACACTTTGTGGCTTACCAGTTGTGTGGATGCCACTCTAGCTCTTGGTGTTCATCCATACATTCTTCTAGGCACATCTGTACTCTGTTCTGAGGTTTGTCCACAAATGGGGAACATACACATGAATGCATTGGTGGCTGTTTATTAATTCACCTGCACTTCACCAGAAATCACATGCACAAATGGAATGTTATGGAATGATATGGAAGATGGAATGTTATGAAATATGGAATGTTCAGTGGCATTAAGATCATGTTCAGACTGCAGTGATCCATATTTTGCCATCTGTTGACAGGACAAAATATGGACTTGTGCATGCTAGCATATTCAGACTGCCATCTGTTGTACTTGTGCATGCTAGCAAGCTGATATTCTTCCAATCTGGCTGGGATCTCATTTTCGGCTCCACTCCTGCCTCTTGGAATGTGCTGGAATTCTGCTTGGAATTGGAATTGGAATTCTGCTTACGTCACTTGGGCCGGAACTAGTAAACCTACCATATTCCGTCCTACCCCCGGTCTTAGTACCCAGCGGCGGGCAACAGACTAGCGGCGTCGGCCGGCTAGTTCGGTTAACAACCAACTAGTGGTTCGTGTCTGACGTCATCCGGGGGCGGAGCTTCTCGTAGATGTCCCGAGAAGGACGCTTGAGACAGCGGGCAGTCTTTTCGCTTCATCTCCGTTGCGATACCAGGTCTTGTCGAACCTTTCATCTGAAAATTAATGTGGGGGTTATACGAAGACAATAGGCTGCCCTAAATGGATGGGAGGGGGTGGGGTAAACCATAAGGCCCCATGTTAAAAGTTGACATTATTAGGGTGGAGGAGGGTACAAAGCCAACATTGAGGGCATTTGCTCCCTAAAAAGTAAACAGCACCCCTACTACACGTAGCATATCTGTATTTGAAATGGTCTCTCAGACGTGTGCGGTGTTAGCTGCGGTAAGGCGTACTTGTGGTGGGAAGTAATTGGATAATTAAGAGCAGGACGTCAGACTAGTGATAAGTGTGGTGTAGTACCTCGATGACCATGGGAAGAGGGAGAGCTCACTGAAGGCCCAATGTCTGAAACTAAGGTACAGCATACATGCATGCATATATATAAATATATAAATATAATGGCGCCTCTTTGGATGTAGGGTAGTTTCTCACACATGATAGGCCTGTGTTCACCCATACCTTTCGGATGGTGCATCTACTTCTTCTGTGCATCTATCTGAACTCGTCGGCGGGCTGGACGAACCTGCGCGAGCCGGACGGCCGTCCCCAGGCGGAGCGGACGTTCCCAGGCGGGGCGGACATCCATAGCGGGTCGAATACATTGAGGCCAGATTTGCGACTCCGAGCTGGATCGACACCTCTGGTCCCGGCGGACGCTTCCGGATTGGACAGACCTCGAACCGTGGGGACGGCACCGATCGTGCCCCAGGGCATGCCAGCTCCAGTTTGGGTTCTGTATCTTTGCTGCCAATTGGTGTATAGTTTGGCTGCAGGCCGGTTTCCTGGTGCGAGATGCAGGCTGGTCTGTTATTTACAGAAGTGACACTATGTCATCCGCAGGCGAGGCTCTGTATGCTATCTGCAGGCGATACTTTGTACATCAGCTTCAGGCTGAGGTTTGTATTTCCGCTTTGGGTTCTGCTTGGCAGTTCACCTTGATTGAAAAACACGAGACTTCTCTGGCGCGACGAATGGGAAGGAATTGGAGACGAAAGGTGCACCACTCCTCTATCGTTTCTGCGATAGTGGTGCAAGTCAGCACAAGCAATTAAAGTGGGTGGCCCAGCTCCTGATGCGACCCAGCCTCGTATTTTGACCCTTCTCGGGAAATGTTTGGACCTCGTGACTCAACGCTGAACTCTGGGAAGCAGGCCAAAAGCACATGGCCCACGGCGGTGCTTATTTTAGTCCAGCAGCTTCATGCGTGTCATGTGCGTTCTTGTGGCGACTACTGGATTGTGTTCTCGTCCAAGCTGGACGCCTGAATCCAGCTAGTTCTTAAGATGATCAGTTTTTAGGAAATCGCAGATCACGAACCCACGACCAACATATATATGTAATCGCTAATGGCGATGACCGAATACACCACAGCATGTTCGATTTTTGGGGTCTTACCTTTGTCGTGCTTTTACCTTTGCTTGTCATGGGTAATGCATAAGGGCGGTTAGTCATTCTCACAGACGTGGCACTTCTAGGGGTAAGTTGCCCGTCTCACAATCGAAAAGTTGTGGGTTCGGGTCTCGCCTGTCGCCACTCTTCGCCTGCGACCAATCGGCGTGAGAGATTTGACATGACTCAACGGTCAATGTGTCGTGAAACCAATAGCCAACAGACGTGGGCTCTCCCTTGGGCCAGTGACCGTCGCTTCGTTCCGCCTCGTCGCCACCGTTTGGATCCGTATTTGCGTTTGGCGTCTTGGTGCGAATTGAATCTGTGGACGTCCGTGAGCAGCCGAAGTCTGCCTGCCTCACGCGCAGATGCATCTCCGACGGAAGCACGCCGGCTAGCGTGGTCACTATCCGATGACCTCTATCCTCCCAGGGATACCGCCGCCGCACCATTGCCGGCCAGCTGGTCGGCGTGTCTGTTTGAAGCAGCACGTGTGGCCGAGGATGTGCTGGTGGCGATGCTGTGGCGCAGCTGAGTCAGCACTGTGGCCGGCCACAAGTGTGGTGCCGCTGAGTCCGCACTGTGGCCGGCCACACATGTGGCCCCGCTGAGTCAGCACTGTGGCCGGCCACACGTGTGGCGCCGCTGAGTCAGCACTGTGGCCGGCCACACGTGTGGCGCCGCTGAGTCCGCACTGTGGCCGGCCACACGTGTGGCGCCGCTGAGGCGCCGCTGAGTCCGCACTGTGGCCGGCCACACGTGTGGCGCCGCTGAGTCAGCACTGTGGCCGGCCACACGTGTGGCGCCGCTGAGTCCGCACTGTGGCCGGCCACACGTGTGGCGCCGCTGAGTCCGCACTGTGGCCGGCCACACGTGTGGCGCCGCTGAGTCCGCACTGTGGCCGGCCACACGTGTGGCGCCGCTGAGTCCGCACTGTGGCCGGCCACACGTGTGGCGCCGCTGAGTCCGCACTGTGGCCGGCCACACGTGTGGCGCCGCTGAGTCCGCACTGTGGCCGGCCACACGTGTGGCGCCGCTGAGTCCGCACTGTGGCCGGCCACACGTGTGGCGCCGCTGAGTCCGCACTGTGGCCGGCCACACGTGTGGCGCCGCTGAGTCCGCACTGTGGCCGGCCACACGTGTGGCGCCGCTGAGTCCGCACTGTGGCCGGCCACACGTGTGGCGCCGCTGAGTCCGCACTGTGGCCGGCCACACGTGTGGCGCCGCTGAGTCCGCACTGCCGTGTGCCCGGCACTGTGGCCGGCCACGTGTGGCGCCGCTGAGTCCGCACTGTGGCCGGCCACACGTGTGGCGCCGCTGAGTCCGCACTGTGGCCGGCCACACGTGTGGCGCTGGGGAGTTGGGCCGCACTGTGGCGGCCAACGTGTGGCGCAGCTGAGTCCGCACTGTGGCCGGCCACACGTGTGGCGCAGCTGAGTCCGCACTGGGGACTGTGGCCGCGCCCGGCCACACGTGTGGCGCAGCTGAGTCCGCACTGTGGCCGGCCACACGTGTGGCCCCGCTGAGTCCGCACTGTGGCCGGCCACACGTGTGGCGCCGCTGAGTCCGCACTGTGGCCGGCCACACGTGTGGCGCGTCTGGCGCAGTACTGCAGCCTGCCACACGTGTGGCGCCAGATGCGCCTCACGTGCGCCACACAGTATAGTGGCCGGCCAACACTTGACACGTGGCTGTGGAGGTGATCGGACATGTGTGCTCGGTCGGCTGGCGCCGAGCTCTGCCTAAGTGGGACGGCGGCGGTGGTTGGTAGTCTCCCTCACGGCGACTTCCAGGGGCGCATACAGAGGGGGCCGCCGGGCGCTTGCTGTCTGAACATGGGTCTTTGGATAGGCCCAAGTGCAACTCCCCCTGGATGGCGCCCCTTCAGTCTGCTGGAGAGATAACTCTACCCGCTCAACGAATGTCTCCGGGGACGAGTGGCCTAGGGGTAAGTTGCTCGTCTCACAACCGAAGGGTTGTGGGTTCGAGTCTCGCCTGTCGCTACTCTTCGCCCACGACCAATCGACGTGAGAGATTGGCGACGCTGCAGGACTCAACGGTCGATGTGTCGTGAAACCAATAACCAACCAACCAACCAACGAATGTCTCTGTCGAAGGCACCCCTCTGAGGAAATGTGACCTTCCGCAATATTTCCTGGATCCGTCCCCGGCGCCGTCGGCCAGCTCCTCACGGACGTACACCTCGATAAATGAGGTCGTAGATCCAGGGATTATTCGATGCAATGTACACAGGAACCGCACGCGTTGGGAGAGCCGTTGAATGCATTATCTAAGTCCGGACTGGTGTCGCTTCATGTAGTGTGTAAGATTAAATGCTGCCCCTATCCTCACCCGGCGCTTCGTTGGCGTGGTTACTTAGCAGCACCTCATTGAACTGAAGATGTATAATTTCATTATCGTATCGTCTGTCCGCTTGGGTGGCGGGGACGAGTGCCCTAGGGGTAAGTTGCTCGTCTCACAATCGAAAGGTTGTGGGTTCGAGTCTCACCCGTCGCTACTCTTCGCCCGCGACCAATCGGCGTGAGATTGGTGACGCTACATGACATGACTGCATCGATGTGTCGTAAACCAATAACCAACCAACCGCTTGGGTGGCCTAGTTGGGACCAGTCTAGAAAGACGAAACACGTTGTCGATGCATCGAATGTGAGATGCTCTACGTGCCTTTCACGGCGTAAAAGCCATGGTGCCTGCAGTATGTTGTTGCATATGGATTGGGTATTTGTTAGGTGTCAATTCATGCAGTCTCGCAACAAAAGGCTCAACTTGAACAACCAAATGAAGCAGCGCATGAGTGTCTTGGAGGAAATGTCTGTCAAATGGGCGGTCGCCACACTTGCCAGTGTCCTGGGATTATTTGCGCGGTCGCTACACTTTCCTCAAGCGCAGAGTGAGAAATGTCTGCATGGTCCCCCACTATCAGAAGGCTTCAGTGGACCTCTGGGGTGCCCCGGTCCAGGAACTTGTGCGCCGCAGTCTCTCCTCGGCCGGACCTGCTTGGTATGCAGTCCTGCGTTGCAGAGCCAAGGCGGGCCAGTCTTGTGCGTGCAAGTGGATGCGATTGACTGGGATTGGCCGAGATGAACTGCACCAAGGCGGCGGGGGCGCCCTCTGCCACTTGTGCTACCGTCCCACTCACGTGACCGTCGAGGTGACACCATGCCACTCACGTGACCGTCTAGATGACTGCATAGTACCACACATGTGACCGTCGAGGCGACACCATAGTGCCACTTACGTGACCGTCGAGGTGACACCATGCCACTCACGTGACCGTCTAGGTGACTGCATAGTACCACACATGTGACCGTCGAGGCGACACCATAGTGCCATTTACGTGACCGTCGAGGTGACACCATGCCACTCACGTGACCGTCTAGATGACTGCATAGTGCCACACATGTGACCGTCGAGGCGACACCATAGTGCCACTTACGTGACCGAGGTGACACCATGCCACTCACGTGACCGTCTAGGTGACTGCATCGTGCCACACATGTGACCGTCGAGGCGACACCATAGTGCCACTTACGTGACCGAGGTTACACCATGCCACTCACGTGACCGTCTAGATGACTGCATAGTGCCACACATGTGACCGTCGAGGCGACACCATAGTGCCACTTACGTGACCGAGGTGACACCATGCCACTCACGTGACCGTCTAGGTGACTGCATAGTACCACACATGTGACCGTCGAGGCGACACCATAGTGCCACTTACGTGACCGTCGAGGTGACACCATGCCACTCACGTGACCGTCTAGGTGACTGCATAGTACCACACATGTGACCGTCGAGGCGACACCATAGTGCCACTTACGTGACCGAGGTGACACCATGCCACTCACGTGGCCGTCTAGGTGACTACATAGTACCACACATGTGACCGTCGAGGCGACACCATAGTGCCACTTACGTGACCGAGGTGACACCATGCCACTCACGTGACCGTCTAGGTGACTGCATAGTACCACACATGTGACCGTCGAGGCGACACCATAGTGCCACTTACGTGACCGTCGAGGTGACACCATGCCACTCACGTGGCCGTCTAGGTGACTGCATAGTGCCACACATGTGACTGTCGAGGCGACACCATAGTGCCACTTACGTGACCGTCGAGGTGACACCATGCCACTCACGTGGCCGTCTAGGTGACTGCATAGTGCCACACATGTGACTGTCGAGGCGACACCATAGTGCTACAGATGACTGTCGAGGCGTTTTCAAAAACAATAAAGCACTTCCGTAGCAGTTAACTTCCACGAGGGTGATTCTATCAAAGGCTTGTGGGTAGCGAGTATAGAAAGTGTGGCCAAGTTCAGCACAGTACAGACGTATTAGGGATCGGACGGATAAGACTCCTACGCACGGTTGTTAGCCAGGGTGGGGAAAATAAACGATAACCTGGTTGCCGTCAACGTTGATGAACGAGGAATGCAGGCTTCTCGTGTATTGGTACGCATTTGAAATTGTCGGTTAAGACTGAATAATTACAGAATGCATATGCTATAGTATTAAATTTATGTCCAAAGGACCAAATGAATGCGTCAAAGGAAGGTGTGCAAGTTTTGTCGGATGATCTTCGAAAATCCAAATTTGTTTGACACGATTGCGGTGTGACGAGCTCTTAAACTGACGGTGCTTTGAAGTAAAGACAAAGGTCTCGATAAGTTTATTTTGGTTTAACATAAGGATATATATATATATTATATGTATATTAGCTCATTACATAGTTCAGCGTTTCTTCCCTATTGTCCCCGAAGTTGGCTCCCGGGTGCAATCGAATCCTCTTGTATGGAGTAGATACATTTCACACACATACTTACCAGCGTATGATCAGTGGCTGCTTCAGTTTCGCTGGCACTCGGCTCAGTTACCTTCAATTTGTGGATTTGTAGTTTCCTTCGGGTCTTCCCAGTTGTGGGTCCTCCCACAACTTGCAGACCCAACGACCCGTTAAAGACTGCAATGTTGCAGCTCTGCAGAATTCCTCTCTGCGAGATGCATGTTCGCAGCATGCCGATGTCTTGTAAACGTCGGCAGCAGTGACACTGGAACATGCCCAAGGTTGGTGGGTGCGTGGGGACGAGTGACTAGGCTCAGGTTTGCAGCATGCAGACATCCTGTAAACACTGACGGCAGCGACATGCGATTTGTCCCAAGGTTGGGTACACCAGCTCCTTTATATATTTAGCGTATTTAACTCGATGCCGCATGGGTGGGGGTGGCCGAGTGGTTAAGGTGTTGAGCTCTGGGTACCGAAGGTCCTGGGTTCCACACTAGCGCCTCTCGGGAAATATCCCAATCGCGCGGCCCACCGGCGATAGTGTGGGCGTAGCCATTAGCTGTTAATGTGCGTAAAGTGCGTCGTGAACCACCCAATAAACACACTCAATGCCTTAGAATGTTCCACACCTCGCAGAACCAGGGGTAAGTTTGCTCCCTCCCCAACTAACCTGCTTTAAGCTTGATAGAGCGGTACAGTAAGCCATACCACGTAACCTTGAACTTCAAGTGTGTCGTGGAATGTTTACATCTACTTACTTGGATTGGCCTCCCGTGTAGGGTCAAATAGGTCGATACCGGGGTGTAGTCCGCTACCCGGCCTTGGCGCCAGTTCGCTGGCTCAGGTCGTGAAGCAAATGCGATTTCGTACTTCAGTATCCGCGATATGTTATGCGATATGTGTGATATACTGCAGTCTTATTCTAACACAGGGACACATATCGAGGTCGAGGACGCCTGTCAGGTCAAGGTCAAACTGTATTTCTTGTTGAACTAACCATTTTCGAACAGATTATCAGAGAAAGGTAGTGAGTATCGTGGAAGCAAAGCAGTTTATTTCTATGTTTGAGGATTTTGGGGAATGCTTTTTTGGGGGTGGAGGGTGGGGTGGGGGAGGGGTCGACGATTGTTATTTCGCAAGTACATATTTTAACCTGCAAAGCACTTGTGATGCTCATACTATTGGAGTGTTTAACGTCATAGCTGTAACCTGTCTTTATGCAAACATGAATCCTGCAGCAGCATAAAGGGCCGTTAATTATTTGAGCTTTGTGGCGCTTCGACCAGAGTTTGGCATTCGCGCCAACAATTAGGGAACATGATGTGTTTTTATCAGTCGAGTCGTGGACTTCAGCACAAACGTTTTTGCTCTGTTTAATCCTCTACGTAACGTCACGACCTAAGGTCACATTTTCTGCATTTGTATTTGATTATTCATCTTTCATACTTGACTGCAGCTTGAGCGATTCGGTTATAATAAATGTTTAATGCACATCTGAGCACCGAATCGAAACTGGAACTTGACATAACTCTAACCTCCCCTAGCTCTGTGATCTTAAGTTCATTGCTTAGACACGACGTCGCAGTAAAGGGTGTGCTGAATTCCAAACAGATTGCTTGAACAGTTCAGGAGTCGTCTCCGATAGAATTGCGTCTAAATAAACACACATACTTGGGGGTTAAGAGACCGTCTGCTGCCCCAAAGTATCCTCTCCACCATCGCCCCTAGCCAGTAAGCTATATGTTGTCACTGCAGATATCCCCGAAGATGCATTTTGAATACGTTTGCTTTAGCATTGCTGGGTGCCTCCAAGAACCTCTTTTACGTGTAATCGCTGGCTTGTTCTCCCTGGCGTGTGCACCACTAGCTGGTGTGTACACCAGTAGCATGGCAGAGGGGTACACCAGTATACACCAGTGACATTTTTATCCCCTCGTAGTTCTGAAGCCACTGATGGAAATGAAACCAAGTGCAATGAACAGCTTAACTACGCGCCCTAAAACACATATCTAATCCTCCACCACCATTTTCTCCCCTCCCTTTCAATTTCTCCATCTCCATCGTCTTCCTCTTGCATTATGTCTCCCTCTCTCACTCCGTTCTCCCTCTCCGCCTCTTTCGCACCTCTCTCTCTCGCTCTCTCTCTCGCTCTCTCTCTCGCTCTCTCTCTCGCTCTCTCTCTCGCTCTCTCTCTCGCTCTCTCTCTCGCTCTCTCTCTCTCGCTCTCTCTCTCGCTCTCTCTCTCTCTCTCGCTCTCTCTCTCGCTCTCTCTCTCTCTCGCTCTCTCTCTCGCTCTCTCTCTCTCGCTCTCTCTCTCGCTCTCTCTCTCGCTCTCTCTCTCGCTCTCTCTCTCGCTCTCTCTCTCTCGCTCTCTCTCTCGCTCTCTCTCTCTCTCTCTCTCTCGCTCTCTCTCTCGCTCTCTCTCTCGCTCTCTCTCTCTCTCTCTCTCTCTCTCGCTCTCTCTCTCGCTCTCTCTCTCGCTCTCTCTCTCTCTCGCTCTCTCTCTCGCCTCTCTCGCTCTCTCTCTCTCGCTCTCTCTCGCTCTCTCTCTCTCGCTCTCTCTCTCGCTCGCTCTCTCTCGCTCTCTCTCTCGCTCTCTCTCTCTCTCGCTCTCTCGCTCTCTCTCGCTCTCTCTCTCTCGCTCTCTCTCTCTCTCTCTCTCTCTCTCGCTCTCTCTCTCGCTCTCTCCCTCTCTCGCGCTCTCTCTCGCGCTCTCTCTCTCTCGATCCCCTGCTCAGGACTGCAGCCCCTCCATTGTTCGGACTAGCCCTTCCGGTAGCAGTATATGGATTAGATTCCCCAGTCCATGCTAAATATCAGTTTAAACATTGCGGAACCCTCGCAATAATTGATTAAAAGCTCCGGTTTTATCTGCACCACACATCGACCGACTTTTGTTGTCCGGGTGCTCGCGCATCTGCATCCGGATACCATTGATTATGTCGCTTCTCCCCAGACACACTCTCGACATGGGTCTAAAACAAAGCAAGAGGTCGTTCCAAGTGACTACCGACTCACCGAAAAAAGACTCCGTGCTGGACGTCCAAGTCGGGGTGGTGGAACTCGAGGTGAACTCTCCTGCTGACGATCGGGCGTCTCTGCAATGCAAGACCGAGGTTAGTATCCGCGTCAGTGGTAGTCTAAAGTAGTCCATTGGTCGTAGCAGGTCAAATTTTGCCTTGGTAGAAGATAATCATGACTACCAATGATTTAGTCCTTCAAGCAATGCGTTCCATTGCATTGCATCTGCAAAGGATGAGGTTGCTATGGTGGAAACTCACTGGGTCGGTTCAGTTATTCAGACTGGAATAAATGCTTAGAATCTCAACAACCGACGATCGAAGACTTGGTTTTTGATCCATGCATGAATTAAAGTATCATTTTGGTTGGTGCAAACTTTCTTCCATTTTCAATTATCGAAGTTCAGGAGCGGTGAATACGAACGCAAAAGAAGCGTTCGGGAACGGTCTTAGCATGCGCAATGCCGAGATCCGTCACATCGTTGCGCTACACTGGGCGAAGGTGGGAAATGCACTCTGTTCGACTGTGTTCAACTCCGAAACAACTGTGTTGCGTTGGTGCTCTTTATATATATATTGTACTTGTGCTCTCCATTTGTTTGTGCTGATTGGTTGTGTTGGTGCTGTTTTGTTGTTGCTGGCGCCCTTGCAGTGCGCCCTTGTACCTTGACCACCCCCTTGTGGTGGTGTTTCTCTCCCGGTGTTGTGCTGGCACTCCGTGTGCCGTCGCTCTGATTCTGATTTACTTTGGAAATCCATGTATCCGTGAGAGGATTAGTGTAGAACTGACGGATTATCATTCGTATTACATAATATTAATTCGGCTGCTTTTTCAGGAAGGTTATTTTCGGCTGTGACAAGGCCATGGGATCGTGTAAATCTTACGTTTGCAAGGCATTACAGTAGTTAATGAACTTTCTTGTGAGATGTACAGGTGCACCCAAAATCTTTCCATTAAGAGGATTTTTGTGAATTTAATCATCCAAAATCAAGTCTAGATAGCTGGGAAGGGTTCATTAGGTTGGTGAAATCATAGTTTGTCTACCTGAATTATTTAAATGCAAATACATTACTTCCCGGAATATGGAGCTCGTAATTTATTCACTATCACACATCTTGAATGTTTGTTTGTCTGAGATGAGAGGATTTTGCCTCCCTGTAGTTTGTGCATTGTGTAATGCGCTATAGCCCCGAAGAAAGCTGTTGATGGTTCGATTAGCATTTTTGGAACTTACAGCTAGAATCTCGTGTCCCGAGCGCGATTTTTTTTTCGGTGGGGTCTCTATGAGAATTTGTGGGGGCTTTATGCTAAGCGCGATTTTGGCGGACCCCGGCGGAAATTTCCGGGTCCGGCGGCGGGAGTTTTTTTTCGTGCCTGCTGCACCTTTGGTGTTTGCACTGCAGTTGAACTGCAATGCAAGCACCAAAGGTGTTTGCGGCAAACTGCAGAGGGCCACATGTCTGGATATTGAACTCAATGTGCACACCGCCGGCTTGTTACTGTTTTCGCGTTGCTTTGTCTTGCTTGTCGTGAATGAGCGCTCTGATAGCATTAACTATTTCTCCTGGAATCTTTAAAACGTTCCATAATCGCCTTTGATTCTGTTTTAGCAGGCGAATGATTATGGGCGCAGTATGACCATCGCAATCGATGCGCCCCTAAGCCCAAATAACCAACCAACAGGCGAAGGATTCAATCCAGAATGGAGGCTCCGGAGACGCTGTGGTGAATGGAGAGAATGGCAAATCAGAAGAGACCGTCGAGGGAGAAGCTGAAGAAAAGGAGAAGAAAGTTAAGAAAAAGACCAGCTTCCGCAGTTTCAGCTTCTTGCGAAGAGAGAAGAAACAGAAAGAAGTGAAGAAACAGAATGTCAAGAATGCTGATGTAAGTACACTAGTATTAACGGCTATCGGACCAGTTTGGTCGGGCACACTCTGTCAAATGAGGACCGAGTTGGTGACGTAGCTTATCGTTGTCGCATGTTCGGCCACGATTTAGTCTGAGCATTTGGTGAACGTTCGAACTCTATTTATAACCGAGGGATCATAATTGTAGACCTCGCTCGGTACTGGACGCTGGTGCACATATTGTCATTGCTGTATGTGTGGAAATATCTGCGTGCATCACCAATAGTCGAAGTAAACAGTTGGTGGTCGTGGCCATATGCATGGGGAGGATGTTGGGTACGGGAAGGATGGGGGACACAGTCTCTGTTCTATTTTTCACGATAAAACATAGACGTAATATTATATCACTAACTTTGCGGAGTACTCGTCCCTGCTGAGGAGTGGAACATGAGCACTTTTGCTGCTCCCAATGAAACGCCAATAATTTCTCAAGTTAGCAGTAGACCTTTGGTAATTTATGGGAAGAGCTCTCTCGAAATTGGATTCGGCACCACCCCCCGCAGTGCGGTCAGCCTCATTACTCGGCTGGCCAGGGAAATGGCGCTCCCTCGGGGTAACACAGCCGCCCCGATAAGGGGTGTGGAACGCGGAGGTGTTTCCGGGGACTCATGTAGTCTCCATCGCCCATCCATCTCTTCAAATTCCAGTATCCACCCCGTGCCAGCGACCTTTCGTATGTCTTTCATCCAACCGTGCAACACCAACCCCTCCCTTGTCACGAGCAGGTAGGTCAGCTTCCCCTGGTCCACCCGTCCGCTCAGTCTTATCGGGGTAGTCGCGCCCCTCGCCCCCCCCCGGGGTTGACGGAGTCCTGGAGGCTGAGGTCCCCCGTCACACGCTGCTAGCTGTGGCGGGGGAGCAACACGCCTCTTTGGTCATAATATCCCGGAGGGGCGGGCGAGCCCGTAGGGCCCCATACGGACCAAGAGACATGTCGCCTCAGGCCGAAGGTCTGGGCCCCGGCCCAGCGCCTGCTGGCCTGGCCGGCAGGGGTCAAGGGGTGGGCGGCGCTGGATCCCGGTCAGGGTGGAGAGTCTCTCTCTCCCGGTCGGATGATGGCGTCGCCCGTCCCGTATAGCTCCTCTGGCGCCTGGCGACCTCCCGTCCGCGGGATTCAGGCGTCCTCCCGGTAGGGCCCCTTTGCGGAGGGGCGCCTCGAGGAGCGAAAAAAACACACTGCATGGCTTCTCCAATAAACAAAAACACTCCTGGTCCCTCTCCTAGGGGCCAGATAAACATATACCCACGCGGAGATAGAAACCTCCCCATGGAACATGCTTCCGGTCCTCGGATACTAGTTTTTAGAGGAAAAAAATAGGAGCCTCGCATCTCTGTCCCCCTTCCAGAGGGACGGTTGCGACAAATTTGGTGAAATTGTGAGATGCCAGAAGCTGAATGACGGAGCGCTAGAGGTAGAATTCGCGGCTGCAGAACAGGCTGGTAAGACACTTGCACTTTCCGAGTTTGTGTACTGTGTGCAGAAGAACGATACAAAGGAAAATATAATCATCGAAATCACTGTGGAACCACACAAGACAAAGAATACATCGCGGGAGATTATCAACTGTTTTGACCTAAAGGACGTACCTGAAGACGAAATCGTCGATGGGCTCTCAATTTACGGAGTTGTTGGTGCAAGGAAAATGAAGGTAAAAAGAGGGACCGAGTTTATTCTGACGAACAACATTATCTTAACATTTAACAGAACCGATATACCTCCCGAAATACGAGTAGGCTATGTGAGGGTAAAGGTGCGAGAATTCCTATCAAGTCCCATGCGCTGTTACAGATGTCAGAGATTTGGACACAACGCAGTACTGTCTCAACCGCCCGGCGTGCAACAGGTGCTCCTCGCGTGGACACTCTGCTGAGACATCCACCTCTCATAATTCGTTCTGTGTGAACTGCGGTGAAGGGCGGGAGCCTCACACCTCATATGATCGTGCGTGCCCAACGTATACCAAGGAACAGCCAACCGGCCAAAGAGATCTGTTCGACCTTCCCTACCCGAGTCCATCCCCTCCCCATCTACCACGCTACCTCAGTGTAAAATAATTCACCATGTGGCCTGGAAATTCACAGTTAATGGAATTGTGCTACTTCATCCTTGTCTTAGGTTTTTACCATTTTGCCACATGTGTAGGCAGTCATTATACACACGACTGCTTAAAAAAAAGTAAAATGCATGTGACTGAAGTGAAAGGCATTCCGCTTTCTTAATCCTCAAGTGGCGATCCTTTGTTTTCTTCCAATCTTTCACTATTCCCAAGCAACATCTTTCTTCATCCACACAGTTAATGGTGAAGTAATTTTAGGACACTGCGCTACCTACTTTGAAATCCCCACCTCCCGCAACCCGCCCGTCCTTCAACCTCCCCTTGCCTCCCCCACGCCCCTCCTACCGCCTTGAAATCCCTCGCATCCACTTCTTCCCTTCCTGAATCCTGCCCCATCCCGTGAGCCAACCCTCGCCCCCACCCTCAACCTCTGCTTCCAGGCACCTCCCTCGCCGTCCCACCGACAAATCCAAATTTCCGATGAGTGCCTAAATTACCAGGCAGCCGAGAGCCGTGCCAGGGAGGCAAAACGGGCACGGCTCGCCCAGATGGAGAGGGCCCGGGCGGAAAATCACCAAGGAGTTGACAAGGATCCACCAGCAAGGCCTGCCACCCCATCGCCGCGACGGCGAGTGGAGGGACCGGCCCAGTCAGCAAGTGAGATGGGCCCTCCGCCACCTCCGCCCCGGCTGAGGCCACAGAAAAGAGGGTACCCACAAACAAGCCCTCCACCGGGCGAGGAGTCGCCGCGCTCCCGCCCCAGAACCCAGTCCCTAGGACTGAATAGGGATAACCCCTCGGTTAACAGCGTCGCCATCTTTCGGACGGACGACGAACTCAGAGCTTTAAAACCCTAAGTTAAAAGAAATAATTTCCACTCTTAGTTTCTCCTTTCTAGACAAGTGTAGTTTTATCTCATTTAGGAATTCATCGCCTGAAAGCGACGCTCTCACCGCATACCTTTCCACCCATTTCTAACAAGCTCCTATGCAAGCTTTTTTTACAATGGAATTGCAGAGGTTTTGGAAACAGTACTCAGGAAATACAGGTAGTTATAAATCAGCACTGCCTAATCGCTATGTATCTGCAAGAGACGAAACTCCGACCAGATTCACGACCTGACATACAGGGGTATTCCATCTTCCGAAAGGATGTGGTGACCGACACTGTTGCGCACGGCGGAGTTATGGTAGCCATCCACCATAGTATAGGTGCAAGGGAGATTGCGCTTAACACCGATCTCCAAGCAGTGGCAGCTCGAATCGACCTAGGTCGCAGCTCTTGAACAGTTTGCTCCATCTAATTGCCTCCTGCGACTGCTTCTACCCGTGATGAGCTAGTACTGTTAGTTTTAGAACTGCCCCCACCATTTTTAGTCTTAGGGGATTTGGACGCCCATCACACGATGTGGGGCTGTGATGTTAACACAAGAGGTCGCATTTTACAGTCTTTTATCGTGGAGGAATCCCTCTGCGTTTTAAACACTGGCACTCTAACCCACTTTACGATGCCAACCGGCCACACCTCGGCGCTAGATCCGAGTTTCTGCACTCCACAGCTGGCACAGCATTTTTATTGGTCGGTATGTGACGACCCCATGGGTAGTGACCATTTCCCAATATTGCTTGCATATCGCGGAGACACGACACTCTGTACCAGACCTCAGCGATGGAATCTATGCAAGGCTGACTGGGATACGTTTGAAGCCAATATCAATGACGTATTCTCCACCCAAACTGGACAAGAGCCACACTCAAGAGAACATTTTTCATCACTGCTCTTAGGGGCAACATCAGGGTGCATCCGGAAAACATCGGGATCCCCTCGTAGAACCCCTGTTCCGTGGTGGACCAAGGAGTATCGAGATGCCATTCGGGCACGACGCCGCGCATTCAGAACGTTTACCCGAAATAGTACCACAACCAACCTAATCTTATTTCGTAAGGCGAGTATCTCTGTGCCTTGGTGACGTCATATGCTAGAATATGCGATATTCTACTAGATATCTGGTGGATATATGCGATATCTGGTGGATATATGCGATATCTGGTGGATATATGCGATATCTGGTGGATATATGCGATATCTGGTGGATATATGCGATATCTGGTGGATATATGCGATATCTGGTGGATATATGCGATATCTGGTGGATATATGCGATATCTGGTGGATATATGCGATATCGGGTGAATATCTGTCGGATTTTAGTCTTGTAGTAGAATATTCCAAGCCTAGCATATTCCTGGCAATTCATGATAGTGTTGCAAACGAGCGGAAACTTAACGTCCGAGATTTGAAATGCTGATGTGTTTGAAAAGTCTACCGCTTTGGAACTAGGTGCACTTGTTTCATTTTCGTTTCGTGCTTATTAAGTGAGATTGAGAAAGTTAACTTGTCTCCAGGTACGTGCACACCTGCTATGTATGCATCCCATATTTGATACTGTATTGTCGAGGGCAATTGTCCATGTTGAAGTGCAGCTTTCAGCTGCAGATGCCGTTGACGCGTGTCAAGAAGTTTTTGCACTTGCAACATTCACATACGCATATGTGTGGATGTGCATTTTAGAGATGTTGGAGCCTTCTGGTAAATTCATAAATGGTCCTTGGTGAAATCAGTGTATAAATTTAACTTCTAAATTTTTGATTTCGAGATATTTTCGAGTTTTTGAAGCTTTGCACTGAAGTTCTAAGCGGTCCTCAAATGTCTAAATTTGACTCATACATTGGAGATTTTGACAGATTTTGAAGCTTTTAGATAATTTTTTTAATGGTCTTGTGTGATTTCATGTGAGTCACGACCGCCGCTCGGGCAGGGGCGTGACGTCGGCGGCGCTGCATGACCTTCACAAGGGCAGGGTGGCGCGATCGAGGGCGGGGCTCCGGGACGCTCAGCTGACGGCCGACGTGGCCCAATGAGCGGCCGCCACGCCCGCGGGTTCCGGCGGGAGCCGGGGGGAGTCTGCAATGGGCTGGCTCACGCGCTGGACGTAATATAGATTTTAGCTTTTCTCACCGGCTTTGCAATCACAAGCTATTTCGGCCCCTTGCTGTGGCCAGTGCAAAGTCAAGCCATGGATAGTGGCGGCGGTGACGTGAGTAGGGCGGAGTCCGCGTCTGGAGCGCCGCCGGTGACGTCGGTGCGAGCGGAGCGACCAGTCTCGACAGTGACGGAGGCGGTGGCAGCCCGGCCGGAACATCGATACTTCGATGCTCGAGTGGTCCCGGAATACAGCGGCGGGCGGAACGTCGCTGAATGGTACGACCGCTTTCGGGCGCTGTGTGACCGGCGCGGGGTCAGCTTTGTGACGGTTCTGCCCGAGCGGCTGACGGGCGCAGCCTACGCAACCTGGGCCGGCCTGTCGGTGGAAGAACAGGAGTCCGCGACGGCAGTACGAGCAGCCCTGCTGGACGCTTATATGCCGTCGTGGGCGGACGCCTACGAGGAATTCCAGGCGCGGCGCCTGCAGCCCGGAGAGACGGTAGAAGAGTTTCTCCAGGCACTGCGGGGGCTCGCCGCGCTGTTCCTGGAAGGCCCAGTGCCGGATTCGCTCCTCGACGCCAAGTTCATGAGCGGACTGCCGGAGGCGGCGCGTCTCCGCATGCGAGTGGGGACGCGCGCCGAGCGGCTGAGCCTGCGCGACATGTTGCGCGTGGCTCGCGGAGTGGCGATGACAGCGGCAGCTGACGACGGCCCGGATTGGGGCTCCCCAACTGCAGCTGCCGCGGTCCGTCGCCGGCCGTCATCTCCGGAGCGGCGGCGAGCGGCGACGCCCCCCGGTGGGGATGAGCGTCGAGGCCAGCCCCTGCAGAGACGCTGCTGGACGTGTGGTCGGACGGGCCACTACGCCGCGGTGTGCCGCAACCGCGTCGCATCCGCGGCACCGATGGAGCAGCGCCCAAACGGGCAGGTGACCGCGCCGGCGCGAGCGCGGTCACACGCGGAGTGACGCGCGCGCTGCCTATCGTGGAGGCATGGGTGGGCGGTCGTCGCACCGCTGCCCTCGTGGATACCGGCTGTACCCACACGCTAGTTCATGCTAGCCTGTGCCGCGAGTGGGTGACTAAGCGTACCGTGCTGGTGACGATCGAGGAGGGCGAGCTCGTGTGCGTGGGCGTCCGGCTATTGACGTGGTGTGCAAGGGCCGGCGGGCGACAGTGGAAACGCTGGTGGTGCGCACACAGCCGCTGGGGCTGGTGGACGTATTGTTGGGCATGGACGGTGTGGAGGCGTTGGGAGGGGTGCAGGTGCTCGGGCCCTCCCGGGTGCTAGTCGGTGTCGATTCAGGGCAATCGGTGGGGCTGCGGCCCGGGTAGAAACGGCGGCTGGCCTGCGGGTCAGTGAGCGGGATTTTTCCGGTGAGTTAGGCTCAGACGGAAAGTGGGTAATTCGGTGGAAGTGGGTGAATGGAGAGCCACCCGAGGCGTTGCATAACACTACGGCGCAGTATGCGGTACCGGCTGCGGCACGGGCCGAGTTCGATCGGGAGATCCGGGAGTGGATTCGGCAGGGGTGGCTGGTGCCGTATCGGGAGGCCGAGTTTGGGCGGCCGAAGGCGCTGATCCCGTTAATGGCGGTAGAGCAGCCTCACAAAGGCAAGGTGCGGCCCGTGCTCGATTACCGTGAACTGAATCAGCACATTCCGGTGCACGCCGCGGGGGCGGACGTGTGTGCCGAAGAGGTGCGTAAGTGGCGGCAGCACGGCGTACGGCTGGCTGTTGTTGACCTGAAGAAGGCATACCTGCAGCTGCACGTGGCGCGTGACCTGTGGCCGTACCAGACCGTGATGGTGGACGGCCAGCGCTATTGCCTGGGACGGTTGGGTTTTGGGCTCAACGTGGCACCACTAGTGATGAAGGCGGTGGTCAAGGCGGTGTTGGAGACCGACGAGAGGATGCGGCGGGGCGTGCTGGCATATGTGGATGATCTGTTGGTGGATGAGGGCGTGGTGTCGGCCGAGGCAGTGGTGGCCCATTTCCGGCGACACGGGCTTGTGTGTAAAGCGCCAGAGGGGTGTCGGACGAGGGTGTCCGGGCGCTGGAACTGAGTATGACGTCACGACAGGGAGGCGGCCTGAGCTGGCAACGGGACAATGCGTTGACAGCCCCGCCGGCGGTGGTAACGCGCCGGTCGGTGTTCCAGTGGTGTGGGGTGCTGACGGCGCACCTGCCTGTGGCGGGTTGGTTGCGGCCGGCCGCAGCCTGGTTAAAGCGGAAGGTGAACGAGGTGACCTCGGGCTGGGACGACCCGGTGGATGACTCACCGCACCTCCTGGAAATGATCGCGTCCGTCTGGGAGCGGGTCAGCACGGCTGATCCCGCACGCGGCCGTTGGGACTTCGGAGGTGGGCCAGCGACCGTGTGGACCGACGCAAGTGCCATCGGCACGGGGGTGGTGTTGGCCAACCAGGCAGGCGATGTGTTGGAGGACGCGTGCTGGCTTCGGTCGCCGCGTGACAGTGCGGCGCACATCAATATGGCAGAATTGGACGCGGCCATCCGTGGGCTAAATCTGGCAATTGCATGGGGCGTCCGCTCTGTGACGTTGTGTACCGACTCGGCGGCCGTGGCCACATGGGTCCGTGACGCGGTGAGTGGGCGGGCGCGGCTAAGATCAAAAGCGCAAGGCGAATTGCTGATTCGCCGACGCCTCGGCATTGTGGCCCAGCTGGTGGAGGAGTTTGAGTTGACGCTCGGGGTGCGGCTGGTGACGTCAGCTGAGAATCCTGCAGACGCGCTCACGCGCGTGCCACGTCATTGGCTAGATGAGCGTACGCGGGTGCCACCAGCTGGCGGCGGCGGTGCCGCGGTTGCGGCGGGGGGTGTGGATCCCCGGCCGGTCGCGACTTGCGACCAGATCGCGGCCGTGCACGCCCAGACCGGCCACATGGGCGTGCGCCGTACGCTCTGGTATACACGGCGAGAAATGCCCGACGTATTGGTACGGCGGGCTGATGCACGGGCGGTCGTTGGTAGCTGTGACACCTGCCAATCCATCGATCCGGCCCCGACCCGGTGGCGGCATGGTACGTTGGCGGTACCCACGGATTGGACTCGACTCGCGATGGACCTCACGCATATCGGGGGCGCGAATTACCTATCGGTGATAGACTGTGGTCCATCGCGGTTCGCATTGTGGCGACACCTGCGCCGGGGAACAGGTGCTGAGGTGGCTGACGCGCTCGAGCAGATCTTTCTCGAGTGTGGCGCCCCCAGCGAGATCCTGCTTGACAACGCGACCGAGTTTCGCGGGCAGGTCGTGCGGGCCTTTGCTGCGCGTTGGCGTGTGACGCTCCGTTTCCGAGCGGCCTACGAGGCTGGCGGAAACGGGCTAGTCGAGCGGCACCACCGAAACATCAAGGTGATTGTCGCTCGGCAGCGGTGCCCGGTACAGGAGGCGGTGCACCGCTACAACGTCACGCCCCGCGGGGCCGCCATCGCGGACAAAGCGCCCGCAGCACAGGTGTACGGACGCGACGTACGCGATCTGCCCATCGATCTCGGACGCCCGCCGCCAGCAATGGCGGAATGTCACGGCGAGGTGCGCCAAGGAGGCGAGTGGGCGGTAGGCGATAGAGTGTGGGTGCGGCGCCGAGGGTTGGACAGGTGTGGGGACCGGTCGAAGCCAGGGAGGTCACGGGCGTGCCGTCGGAACAGGTAGTGGAAATAGACGGCATGCCCATGCACGTTCGTAATGTCAACGCATACGCTATACGTTCAATACGCTATGTTGTTTCAGCGGAAGGGCGTGTTTTTCATGTCGCATTTACTAGTCGATTTAGCGCGTTTGGAAGAAGAAAATACATTTTAAAGATGTGAGCTGTGGCGTGAAGAATGCGGAGTCAAGCACATGCGAATTGAATGCGTTCAATATCGGCGTTGAAGGAACAGCCATCTAAATTTAAGTTATTTTCGCTTTGTTCTGGAATGGTTGACATTTTGGTCAAGCCATCGTCCCTCAGTTACTTTGAGTTTTCCCGCCATGGAACGTGATGTTTGTGGTGAAGAACCTCGCTCACGCAAGGAATATTATAGCCGATTCAAATTAGCGATGTGCTACTTGTTGAACGCGGGCAGAGTTCCTCAGACAAACTAAAGGGTTTAATTAATGAAAACTTCGAAGATGAAGAAGTTACAGCGGAAACAGAAGAAACAGCCAACTCTCGATTGCTTCAGCATGTTGAGGAGGGAATTCGAGCCAGCAGTTGTCGAGGCCAAATCAAGAATACGGGCTTATTTCCTCACGAAAAGAATCTCGAGCTCACAAGGTCATCATTTTTCTATTAGGTTGTATATATTTGCTTACTTGTCCCTATGTATCCTCCTCCTACCTGCTGTTTGTTGAGCGAGGCGCCGATACTGGCTGACTCGCCCCATGCTGCAGTGTCCTCACCTTACCCAGTCTCAACACCCAGCCTTACATCCTTCCCAATATCCTATCGCCTATCATATACCAATTCCTGTTGATCTCACTCATTTCGACGGGCACGATAATAGCCACCGTGGTCTGTGGATGTCTGCAGTAAATACAAATACAAATATAATGTGCGGCGCCGGCAGGCGGGGGGAACATCGGTCACGTGGCGGAACAGGTGCCGCGGGTGCGGCGCGGACAAGGGCTTTGGATGACGCAGCGGAGGTGGCCGAGGTTGGCGGTGAGGAGGAACCCGTGGGGGAGCTGGTGGAGGCAGGGGCGCACCCGGAGGGAGGGGTCGAGCACCCTGTACGAGATGCGAGCGGGAGTACGTTGAGTGAAGATGAGTGTGCAACGGATGCGAGTGTGTTTGCAGATGAGAATGTGTTCGCAGTACTGTCGGAGGGTGATTCGGGGGATGAGGCTGTTGTGACCGACCGGGCTGTCTCCCGGAGAAGTGCGCGCGAACGACGGCCTCCCGACGCATACGGGCTTACGGCGACGCCTCCTAGTGACAAAGAGGACGGCGACGAACGGGTTGCGCCCCGCCGAGGCGGCAGAGTGCGCCGGCAGCCGCTGGCGATGCACGGGACGAGTGTGCACTCGGACGCCGTGATCAGAGGTGTGTCCGTGCGGAAGCCACCTCGCCGCAAACGTAAATGACGCGTAGCGTGGGCCCGTGGCGCGAGTGTGGCACCTTAGTGCCAGGTGGAGGTGTGGTGTGATTTCATGTGAGTCACGACCGCCGCTCGGGCAGGGGCGTGACGTCGGCGGCGCTGCATGACCTTCACAAGGGCAGGGTGGCGCGATCGAGGGCGGGGCTCCGGGACGCTCAGCTGACGGCCGACGTGGCCCAATGAGCGGCCGCCACGCCCGCGGGTTCCGGCGGGAGCCGGGGGGAGTCTGCAATGGACTGGCTCACGCGCTGGAAGTAATATAGATTTTAGCTTTTCTCACCGGCTTTGCAATCACAGGTCTATAGCTAAATCAATATGTCATCAAAATCACACGATGACCTTCCCATGATGATTACAAAAATTGTCTAAAGTTACTTAGATGGTGTATATTCGGGTACAACCCTTCGTCAAACAACAAAAAATATGCAATTCCAACTAACGGTCGAATTCTCACTGCCTCATTGTATTATCTATGTCGATGTCGTGCCTGGTTAGGCATAGCCTTTTTGATTCTTGCACGTTTTGAAGGAGTCTCCGGAATTAAAAAGCATGTCAAGCAAGGCACAACATCGACATAGATAATACAATTCGACCATTGGTTGGAATTGCATATTTTTGTTTGATGAAGGGTTTTACCATCACCATCTAAGTATCTAAGTAACTCGACTATTTTTGTAATCATCGAGGCAAGGTCATCGTGTGATTTTGGTGAAATGATGTTCCTCTCCAGAGCGTTAATGATTTATATGAAATAAACTATCTCTAAATCTAACTTACAAATTGGAGATTATAAGAGATTTTGGTGATTTTGGAGCGTTGTGAATTTCTAAATGATCCTTGGTGAAATCACAATGTCTAAATCTACCTTCTGAATTCGAGATTTCGAAGGATTGTGGAGCCTTGTGAATTTCTAAATAGTCCTGAGCGAAGTCAACGTGTCTAAATTAATAAATACGAGATAAGCGATTTTGGAGCATTGCGAATTTTCAAATGGTCCTTGGTAAGAGCAACATGTCTAATTAAATTTACCAGTCCACTGAGTATTCCGCGAAAACACAATTTTCTTCAGAAAAGAGCATATAGTACTATACCGTGCTTTAATTTCTCCTATATTCAGCTGATACGAGAAAGCAAAGGATGACATGAAACAGAGGGTACAAAGAATGAGAAAGAACGTTAAATTTCATTTAACAGCAGCTTCCTTTTCTGTCGAACCTCGGCGCATGATTGGCCTTGGGGGCGAGCCGGTCGTCGTGGCAACGACTGAGGCCCCGCCCTCCGGGAGTCGGCAGGTCGGTTTTGTGTAATGTCTTCGTTTACCGGCAAGGAAACATACGTTTTCTAAGAAATACAAGTAAACGCGATGCTGATTCGTGTAGAATTGTTCATGCATTCGCATGGTGTCAAATTTGCCTATATACAATATAATTGCCTACGTAAAGCCATGGCAAATATTGGCCGTTTTGGCTTGAGATGCACGCCAAGTGCTGCCAAGTAACGCCTTGGCTACGCCACGGGCCCGGAACAACTTGACCGCCCCCCTCTGTATAACACTCTGTGACTGTTCTCACACCCTTTCCAATATGGCACGGCCAAATATTCCGGAGTCCTCGTCGAAGGTTCCGTATTTCGCCACACGGCGGCGCTTCAGAGCTAACATTAGGTGGCGCTAGCGTTGTACCGCGGCCCGTATGACCGGAGACTCCGATTGGTTTCTAACCATAGTGGCAGACTGGAGTTGCTCTCTGCAAAGACTACCCACGGTCGTGCCTATCTGCATCACGCATGTACGGCTGTAGACGTGGATATGTCTTCTGGCTGGTCAGTTTCTCCGGAGCGGGAGGGAGTCGGCGGGTGCTGCGCGTGCTCGTTGCGTAGTATGAGCAGGTCCGATCGCAGACGATTTTGCAATGCAATGCGATCAGCATTATCATGGACATGTGCTAACAAATAGCCCCAACTGTCGTTCGGGAGGTTAAATATAATCGTAGTCTATGGTAGGCGCAAGCTCGTTGCACGGACCCTGAACCCACCTCCCGATCTGGAAATCCGTTATCTAGCAATATTGACTGTGCTTAGCGTGTTCACATAGCCGGGCTCCGCCCCCTGATGCCACGCCCCCAACATTGCTTGGTCAGTTTCCAACCCAGCTGGAGTTTATAGCGAGCGCGTGAGGCGACTGCCTTCCGTGCCAATATGGGGAGACATTTACTGACTAGCGCTCCATTGACCTAACCAGGCGGCGGCATGTATGCAACATATATCCGCACAAATATGAACTAAATATATCGTGTATGCGAACAGCATGTTTGAAAATACTGGTCGAAAGATGTCCGATATGGAAGTAACTGCTATACGGACTAAGTACTTGCTGCATGGCGATTAGTTGCTTGATGTGCTGCTGGTGCTTTATATCGGTGGTTAACATCGATATTTTCCCTTATATTCCACATTTAATATCGAGAGCAAATTAACGGTATGTGGTAGGATACAAAGTGGTCTGCAGGCTTGCGTTCAAAATTATGCTCGATATAATGCAAACCTACATATCCCTCCTTGTAAATTGTGGCGCCCCAAACAATGCGCCACTTGGTCAGTCGTAGGCGTCGCTAGGAACTTTGGAGGATTCGAGGGCAGGGGATCGACAGTTTTGCCCATGTGACGCCAGCGTGATGTTAAATTTAAAGATATTCAGGGTGGGAGAGACTTCGCCCTGAACTTGGCGTGGGAGGGACTTCGCCCTGAACTTGGCGTGGGAGGGACTTCGCCCTGAACTTGGCGTGGGAGGGACTTCGCCCTGAACTTGGGGTGGGAGGGACTTCGCCCTGAACTTGGCGTGGGAGGGACTTCGCCCTGAACTTGGCGCGGGAGACTTCAACCTGGAGTTGGCGCAGGAGAGACCACCCTGGGGTTGGCGCAGGAGAGACCACCCTGGAGTTGGCGCGGGAGGGGCACCACCCTGGAGTTGGCGCGGGAGGGGCACACCCTGGAGTTGGCGCGGGAGAGACTGTACCCTGGAGTTGGCGCGGGAGAGACTGTACCCTGGAGTTGGCGCGGGAGGCACCACCCTGGAGTTGGCGCGGGAGGGGCACCACCCTGGGGTTGGCGCAGAGGGCACCACCCTGGGGTTGGCGCAGGAGGGCACCACCCTGGGGTTGGCGCAGGAGAGACCACCCTGGAGTTGGTGCGGGAGGGGCACCACCCTGGAGTTGGTGCGGGAGGGGCACCACCCTGAAGTTGGCGCGGGAGGGGCTCCACCCTGAAGTTGGCGCGGGAGGGGCACCACCCTGAAGTTGGCGCGGGAGGGGCACCACCCTGGAGTTGGCGCGGGAGGGGCACCACCCTGGAGTTGGTGCGGGAGGGGCACCACCCTGAAGTTGGCGCGGGAGAGGCACCACCCTAGAGTTGGTGCTGGAGGGGCACCACCCTGGAGTTGGCGCGGGAGAGACTGTACCCTGGAGTTGGCGCGGGAGAGACTGTACCCTGGAGTTGGCGCGGGAGAGACTGTACCCTGGAGTTGGCGCGAGAGGGGCACCACCCTGGAGTTGGCGCGGGAGGGGCACCACCCTGGAGTTGGCGCGGGAGGGGCACCACCCTGGGGTTTGCGCGGGAGGGGCACCACCCTGGGGGGGGGGCACCACCCTGGAGTTGGCGCGGGAGGGGCACCACCCTGGAGTTGGCGCGGGAGGGGCACCACCCTGAAGTTGGCGCGGGAGGGGCACCACCCTGGAGTTGGCGCGGGAGGGGCACCACCCTGAAGTTGGCGCGGGAGGGGCACCACCCTGAAGTTTGCGCGGGAGGGGCACCACCCTGAAGTTTGCGCGGGAGGGGCACCACCCTGAAGTTGGCGCGGGAGGGGCACCACCCTGGAGTTGGCGCGGGAGGGGCACCACCCTGGAGTTGGCGCGGGAGGGGCACCACCCTGGAGTTGGCGCGGGAGGGGCACCACCCTGGAGTTGGCGCGGGAGGGGCACCACCCTGAAGTTGGCGCGGGAGGGGCACCACCCTGGAGTTGGCGCGGGAGGGGCACCACCCTGAAGTTGGCGCGGGAGGGGCACCACCCTGAAGTTGGCGCGGGAGGGGCACCACCCTGGAGTTGGCGCGGGAGGGGCACCACCCTGAAGTTGGCGCGGGAGGGGCACCATCCTGGAGTTGGCGCGAGAGGGACACCATCCTGGAGTTGGCGCGGGAGGGGCACCACCCTGAAGTTGGCGCGGGAGGGGCACCACCCTGAAGTTGGCGCGAGAGGGACACCATCCTGCAGTTGGCGCGAGAGGGACACCACCCTGGAGTTGGCGCGGGAGAGACTGTACCCTGGAGTTGGCGCGGGAGAGACTGTACCCTGGAGTTGGCGCGGGAGAGACTGTACCCTGGAGTTGGCGCGGGAGAGACTGTACCCTGGAGTTGGCGCGGGAGAGACTGTACCCTGGAGTTGGCGGGGGAGAGACGGTACCCTGGAGTAGACGTGACAGAATCACCCTGCGACTCGAGAATAATATGTAGAGGTGATGTTAGGATTGGTGAGGTTTCTGAAGTAGTCTCGCATCTCTGTAGCTTCGCATGGAAGCTGTGTCTGTGCTGGTTTAGACCGTGGCAGTATTGTCGCTTAGCTGCAGTGAAGTTCCGTTGTTAGGAATAGATGTAACCTTTCTGTGAACTGACTTAGGCACTTGCATTTGAAGCGTGCTAGTATATATGTACTCATTCACACTGCTTCTCAGTATATCGTGACTAATAGTGTGGGCAGATACTTCCGTTGTAACCGATTTGTGTTTCTAACGTGGCAGACGGCGCATGGTTCTGAAGGTTACCTCTGCTACCACGTTCTGTTCCGCTGCTGGTATTGGTATGTCTGGACCTGAGGAGATACCACTCACAGCGACAATCGAATTTGATTGTCCATAGTCATGTACGTAGACGACTGGTTGCGGTCATCAAGTCAGTTATCTGATGACTTATTCAACTTGCTTTCATGTGGCATCGCCACTGCTGTGGTGAATATATGTCTAGTGACGAGCTAGCGATGGCAGTCGAACATCGGACCGCGACGTATTAACGTGACTTCGGGACCTCGGGGTGATCAGTTCGTTGCAAAACGGCACCCTTCAACCTCGAAATGTACCATGCAAATGCCGTGCCAGTTGTTTAACGTTAACACCTAGTATTAACGTGTACGTCACGCCAAACGTTAACTCCTCCGAATTCTCATTGTCCGTACGAATTTGGTTGCATACAAAAGGGGCAAACGTTTGTTTTTGGCAAGCGAACAATGCGAACAATTGTATGCGAACTTTATCTAAGAGAGCTTTATCCATGCGAACTTTTGTCCTAAATCCACTGAAATATGAGACATATCTGGCTTCCAGTGTAGGATTTCCATATTTTTTCTTGGTAGTGGAGTACAAAATGTTTAGCTGGAGTACGAATTTTTTAGCTGGATTCCAAAAAATAGCTATACACTTGCTGACAATTAACCTTGTTTTAGTGGACTGAAAACCAATGTTAGCATTTTTGTATGTAAAACATCTTGGCAAACTAAGCCATGTAAAAAACTTTGCTGCACTAAAAAAAATGAGTTGTCCATAACCAGGTAGTACTGCTTTAATGGGATTAAAAATAAATGTTAGCATTTCATGCTATATGTACCATACAAACATATGTGTACATATGGCTAACTGCTAAGTCAGCAATATGTCAGCAAGTTAAGTCATGAATAGGTGCAATTGTGCCAAGGAATGCAACTTAGTGCGAAATGCCCTCAGTAGCCAAAGTACTAAAAACAAATATACACATGATATCTGCAAAGTGTATAGATATTGCCTGAGTGTAGGTGGGTGATGTATTCCCAAAGTTCACAAATATTTATGATAAATAGACATGATGTGATGTGAATACACCAATAACATTTCTCCTGGCCGAGCTCAGGATGAATCGCACTCACTCATCTTGGGCGAACCACAACACACCGGGATCATCTTCCAACAAACACTTTTCCGAAGGACTAGTGCCACAATTAATGAGGAGAGTTCACCCGCGATTAATTTGAATTATTGCTAACTTCCGTTGTTGTCCAAAATCTCACGCACCCCAAAATGCATTTCATGGCCCGGTCAACCTTTGAGCCATTCGGAGTTTCTGCGTACGATTCGCCACCGACGCATAATACACAGCTCTGCCTCAGACCCAAAAATTGGCTGTGGTTAAATTATTAGCGAAGGATGATGTTATAAGCCAACTTCATGAGCAATGGTAGAGAAAATGGTAACAAAAGTATACTTAATCGATGTCAACGAAGTTCACAAACGCACACCCGACACCACGAACCGGCTTAGCGCACACCTGGCACAGCAAGCACCACGTGACTATTGGATATGGATGAACTATTGTTTTGGAATATATGATGGTTGAATACAAATTATACTAAAACAATCCGTCTAAAATAGTTTTATTCTCACCACCAAGAACGAGTTATTTTGCATGGAAAAGCTGAAAAAAAAATTATTGAAACGATTCATATGAATATTGAAAGTTCCTTCATGCACTTGTTTAGTTCATGTCTGGAATGTTTAGTTGAAGCAAGGATCGAGTTAGGAGTATCTAGAGCTGCTAGACGGGAGTACAGATTGTCCCTGTAAAACCGCTCGCAGCCGGTTTTATTTTTCCTCTTAGATAGAGCTGGTCGGATTCGCTACCCCAGCCCTAGAAGTACAACTGATAATGGGGCGGGGGAACAGGGAATGGGTCGGAGTAAATTTCGGAACATGTATTATGGACCCTTCAATGACACCGATGAACCCAAAATGCGGTCATATTTCAAGGCGCATGTTTATTTTCGCACACATTTACAACAACAAAAAATGCGACCGTCATGCAAAAGTGCACAAATGACATTGGTTTCTTGGTGTAATCGCGTCGGAGATCTTGCTTGCTCGGGGCGGATTTTAGGAAATTTGAAGCGATTTTCTTGCATTGAACGGGCTCATTGTGTCTAAAAAAAGTTGCCCCTTTAACAAAACGACCTTCGATTGCGGATTCAAAGCACTTACTGGCGAAACCAGGCTTCAAATATTTACTCCGGCGACACCAAGTACCCCCAGATTTGCCAACTAGGGATTTCTGGTAATTCCTGGCGAGTACTCCAGCGCAAGTGTCCAAAAATTAACATGAAATATATATTAATTAATCTAAATATATCATATATCAGATTAAGTATTGAGAAATATTGAATAACTATTGAATCAATATTGAATCAATATTGAATCAATATTGAATTAATTATTGACTTTATTCACACAAATATATCGTCTTTTCACATGTGAAGCGCCGCAAGTTGTGCGTAGCCGGTTTTAGCAAGGCCGTTTACGGGTTTTAGCGCAACACCGACGAGCATGCTCTGTACGCTTTACACTGCCTTTCAAGGATGTGTAGTGACGTTGACTGGTGGGCGCGCTGGGATCGCGGAAACTGCTAGTTGTCAGGTATGGACTTTGAGTGTTAACACTCGACCAAACAATGTTCTTTGTTTTCCCTTCTGGAGTACAACATATTTCATTTAGTCTAGTCACAATCCTGGAATACATAATGTATTAGTATCCATGACACCAACAAACGTCAGTTTTTCCAACACTGCTGGCTTCTCTCCTGAATCTCGGACGTCCATCCCAAATTGAAATGCATTGTGTCGAATTGGCGAAATTGATTCCACCTATATCTGAAATTCCTATGCTTTCGCGAAAATTGGACTCAACAAGGCACGTATCTGCGCCATGGCGCCCAGTTGTGCCTGCAGCAGTGACGCCACGCTATCTTCGTCGTCCCCGCTCGTATAGCGCCTCAGATGACTGCCGGAAAATCCAGAACTTTCGCCTAGTAGGTCAAAAGCTGTACCTAAGACAGTACAGTAAAAACGGCTGATGATCTCGGAGAGTCCCGTCACCTCTTATCGAGGAAATCAATTAATCGATGGATTAATTAGTCGATGAAATCAATACCCGTCCTGGCATCATTAGCCGGGCCCGGACTCTGGCTGCGCCGCAGCTCCATTACGCCGCCCCGACTCGGGCCGTGGCGGCACTGCTTCGCCCCCTCCTTTGACAGACTGCTGCAGCGCACCGAGTTCCGATGTGGCAGCTGCAGGCACATGCTGGGCGTCTCTCGCTCTCTCTCGCTCTCTCTCTCGCTCTCTCTCGCTCTCTCGCTCTCTCTCGCTCTCTCGCTCTCTCTCTTGCTCTCTCTTGCTCTCTCTTGCTCTCTCTCGCTCTCTCTCGCTCTCTCTCGCTCTCTCTCGCTCTCTCTCGCTCTCTCTCTCGCTCTCTCTCGCTCTCTCTCGCTCTCTCTCGCTCTCTCTCGCTCTCTCTTGCTCTCTCTTGCTCTCTCGCTCTCTCTCTCGCTCTCACTCTCACTCTCACTCTCACTCTCACTCTCACTCTGTCTCTCTCTGCCTCTCTCTGCCTCTCTCTGCCTCTCTCTGCCTCTGCCTCAGCATCTCGTGATAAATTGACACCGCTGGGCCCCATCGCTATGTGTAAACAGATGGCAGACGGTGCCCTGATGCAACGGTCGGCTGTTGGACGTGACGCCCTCTAATGGTATGCGATGGAGAGAATCCGTGGCCGTGACAGTCGGGCGGTAGCCCCATGCTACGGTTCCGTAGGTCGGCTGTCCGCGGCGTCTGGCAGCCTGGCGTCTGTACCAGCACCTTATCGCCAAAAAGTAATCGCCTCGCGATTCGTAACAGGGGATCTGTGTAACGGATCGGCCGGGCGTAGTCCGGTGTGCTGCTGTGAGGAATAGCGGGAACGGCCGATGCGACTGGTGCCCAGCGATAAGTGAGGAATGTAGCCGTCGGGATGTGTACGCTGGCGTGTGTCGGCTTATGCAGACTGATAGCGTGTAGACGACCAGCGATCAGCCGGTGCATGTCTGGCCGCCAGCCGCCTGTTCCACCCAAGCTCGCCTTGTTGGGGCAATCGTATTGTGGCATCGGTGAGCAGCGCACGCGGTCGATGCATTCTTGAGGTATCTGTCGGCGCCAGCGCCCGCTGGCGTCCCTGGCATCCGGTAGGGGGAGTGATGTGAGGTGGACTGTCTGGACGTGTCGGCTGACTAGTGATGGCAGCTGGTAACAGCTGTCGGCGTCTGACATCAGCAGGGAAGCGGTGTGAGGCGGGTTGCTGGACGCCAGCTGGCTGGTGACACCTGTCGACGTCGCGTCGATCGCTTCGGCGCGGTGGAGGACACTGAACCCACACACACATCCCCGTATCGGCCTTGGTCTGGGTGTCCTCTCCTATGCCCAGCTCTGTCTGTGAGGATGTGCCAGGTCATCACCTACATCACACACCCCACACAGTGTCCTCCATCATCATTATCGTTACCACCAATGCCGATATGCCTGCCAGTATACACAGATGAGTTAGATTCCGTGCCGCTGCCTTGTGTAACCAGCTGCCTCCAGCCGTCAGGATATGGCGCCACTGCCTGTGGGGCGTATAGCTGGCCAATCAGGGATGTGGGGCCGATCTGTCGGGGATGTAGGGCTACCGGTGAGCGATGTTGCGCCGCTGTGTCCGGGTGACTGGTGAGGGTGTCACGCCCCTCTGTTGGGGTGACTGGTGAGGATATGACGCATGTGGCCTGATGACTGGTGGGGTATGACTCCCGGGTGACTGGTGATGGCATGACGCCCGGTGACTGGTGAGGGTGTGGCGCGCGCGCGCGTGTGCGTGTGTGTGTGTATGTGTGTGTGTCACACACACATTGTGTGTCACACACACAATGAGCCTATAAAATGCAAACAGAAGTCATTCTAACTTTCCTCAAAGTGGCTCAGGAGCAAGGAAGTTCTCAGATGCAACGATACCAACAAACCAATGCCATTCCTGAACTTATGAATGACTGTCAATTAATGTTCTGGAAATGTGTGCGAAGATAAATAATGCGCCTTGAAATATAATTGCATTTGGCGTTCATCACTGTAAGTGAATGATCCGTAATACCTGCTCCAATCTTACTCCGGCCCATCTTCTGTTTGCCGGCCCGGTGATCGTCGTAGATCGTCGCTGGGGTAAGCGAATCCGACCCAGCTCTATTTTCCAGCAGTCGCGACGTTTGCCCGATCCGGAGGATGATGCTGGGTGTTAAGTACGTACTAGTGGTGTTGTGCCTTAGCTCGGTGGTTTTGAGGGGTACGAGGTTTCGATTCCTCGCGGTGCCCGCCATATCTGCCAGGGTAAGAACATTGGCTTTCAGCTCCACTAAAACAAGGTTAATTGTCGGCAAGTGCATTGCTATTTTTGTACTCCACCGGAAAATTGTGTACTCCACTACCAAGACAAATAAGGAAGTCCTACACTGAATAGGGCGGTACGATTTTCAAATGTTCACCTGCAGCGATGGCTGGAATTAAGAGCACATGCACCATGGGTCTGGACACTCCGACCAGTGTCACGATGCCGCTACACCAGCGCAGTCTACATCGCGGCCATCCATCGCGGGAAAAGCTGTATTAAAATCGCATCCACCTACAAATGATGCTGTCCGAATACTGTGTGCGCTGAAATGACTGCTGATCGGCGGCTTCTGGGTTGATGATTACTGTTGCTGCGTATGTGGTTGTTCCAGCCTATGGCTACCGCCGTATACTGTTGTTCCCGTCCGTTGTCACCTATGATCTTGTTGATGCAGGCTATGGTCCCTATGAACATTCGAGTCGATGTATATTCGAGTCTGATGGATAATGGAGATGGGGAACGGCCTATGGACATTCGAGTCCGAGAGAAGAGACGCGTGACTGAATTATTCTGCCACGGATTGACTGTCCGTGTGTATGTCGGCCTTATAAAGAAGGCAGTGTCTCTGGCCATAGCGGTGTCTCCCCACTTGTGAGGTGGCTGAAATACCTCATCACACGTCCGGGACAACCACGTTACTTCTGTCTTGTCTGGGTAATACCACAATTGTTTTACATCCCGTCTAAGAGGCGTATGCGCCATTCTTGTCTGCCTTCGGAGGGCAGGACTATGTGTTCGATTCAGCCGCGGCAGTGTCTGCAGTGTGCAGCTCACCACCACGACCGACGGAGCCAAAGTATCAGTCTCTCGTGTGTGGAAGGGCACGACTATGGCCGGGCTCTCAGTACCGGGTTCCGGATATTGTCAGCCCGTGCTGCATGTGTGCATGTCTTCCAATCAGCGGTCGGGCGGTCGGGGTGCGATCGATCCGCGCCCGGACTGCCACAGACTGAGAGCAAATAAACAGTGGCGGCTGGGTGGCCAGTGGCAGCTGACGCCGGCCGCAGCTGGTCTGTCCGCAGGCGGCGTCTGCAGCCGCTCAACAGTGGCGGCTGGGTGGCCAGCGGCAGCTGACGCCGGCCGCAGCTGGTCTGTCCGCAGGCGGCGTCTGCAGCCGCTCAACAGTGGCGGCTGGGTGGCCAGCGGCAGCTGACGCCGGCCGCAGCTGGTCTGTCCGCAGGCGGCGTCTGCAGCCGCTCAACAGTGGCGGCTGGGTGGCCAGCGGCAGCTGACGCCGGCCGCAGCTGGTCTGTCCGCAGGCGGCGTCTGCAGCCGCTCAACAGTGGCGGCTGGGTGGCCAGCGGCAGCTGACGCCGGCCGCAGCTGGTCTGTCCGCAGGCGGCGTCTGCAGCCGCTCGCTGGCCGTCGCTCGGCCGTCTGCGTCGCAGGCCGGCTCTCTGACTCTTGTCCGTCGCCGACGGATAGTGACTGGCGTGACGTGTCACGGGCACACACTGTCGGCCTCGTGCGGCGTGCGACGCCACCTAGTGATGTTGACGCCAAAGACTCTGATTTGCGCTATAATCGCGTGGGTTGCGCTATAATCTGGGTAAGCGTGTTGACGGCGCGTGCCCAGAGCCAAGACACGTCCTGTTAACGTTGGTAGTTTGTGATGTTCGTAGCTGCGTCTGCATGTGTAAGCATGTGTTATATCTCGGTACGATATGTCACGGCTACGTCGCACGTCATATTACATCATGGCACGATACGTCACGGCTACGTCGCACGTCATGTTGCCTCGCAGCACGATACGTCATGGCTACGTCGCACATGTTACATCGCGACACTGTACGTCGCGATGTACTTCGCACATGTTCGCACACTTTGCGATGTAATTTACTGCTGCTTCGCGCATGTTACGTCGCTACACGATGCGTCACGGACACGTCGCACGTGTTGTGTTGCAGCACGATACGTCACGGACACGTCGCACGTGTTGTGTTGCAGCACGATACGTCACGGACACGTCGCACGTGTTGTGTTGCAGCACGATAAGTCACGGACACGTCGCACGTGTTGTGTTTCAGCACGATACGTCATGGACACGTACGTATTGTGTTGCAGCACGATACGTCACGGACACATCGCACGTGTTGTGCTGCAGCACGATAAGTCGCAGGCACGTCGCACGTGTTGTGTTGCAGCACGATACGTCATGGACACGTACATATTGTGTTGCAGCACGATACGTCATGGACACGTACATATTGTGTTGCAGCACGATACGTCATGGACACGTACATATTGTGTTGCAGCACGATACGTCATGGACACGTACATATTGTGTTGCAGCACGATACGTCATGGACACGTACATATTGTGTTGCAGCACGATACGTCACGGGCACGTCGCACGTGTTGTGTTGCAGCACGATACGTCATGGACACGTACATATTGTGTTGCAGCACGATACGTCATGGACACGTACGTATTGTGTTGCAGCACGATAAGTCACGGGCACGTCGCACGTGTTGTGTTGCAGCACGATAAGTCACGGACACGTCGCACGTGTTGTGTTGCAGCACGATACGTCATGGACACGTTTCCCCAAATTGGGGAGAGGTTAATTGGACCGGATGAACGGCCCCACCTTCCGAGAGGTTGAGATACAATACGTGGGTTCACTGTCACCTGCACTATGTGGGTCTTTCAATGTCACCTGAGGGTGTAGTTCAAGGGCAAGGCGTCTCTCAGCCGAAATGTTGTTTGTTCCAGTCCCACCTGTCTCTACTCTTCGCCTGCGACCGATCGGCGGGAGAGATTGGCGACGTTATGACCAAGCAATTGACAAATCGTTAAGCCAATAACCAACCAAGCAACCCTCGACCTCCCCCCCCGCCAGAGTACTAAGAATGTTGGATTTGAACATGGAGCTTCTGCATCCACAATTTTTCTTTAAAGCAACGGATTCCGTGTCACTTTTTTTTTCAAAGGCCTCCTGTTGCTGGAAAATCACCTGCACAACTGTGCGCACGGCCGTGCCGTTGTCACGTGTGTCATCACGTTTGTCATCCTACATAACTTCACTGGTTTATTTCCCCTCTACATCCCCTGAGGAGTACCTCTCGGATATCGCACGTGACCCTATAGACTTCATCCCTGGCCACGGCTTTACCCGAGAAACTTGCAACTGACTCGTCCTTGTGCAATCCTTCAATCACCCTTACAACAAGTCGCTGGTAGACATCGTCCATTGCCTTTTTATGCAACAGAGGCAGGGGCGGGACTAGAAGCCCGGCTTTGGACAGGTTAGGGGGAGGGGCGATACAAAATTCTTGATTTTAAAAACTTGTAGGATTTGAACAGTTGACATTCGTCAAATCTCCTCGGGTAAATATTTTTCGTCAGAGGTTATTCCTCAACGATTTCTGGAAGGTGGCATTTTGATGCAAAATGTCTGCTAAAATAAGTCTCTTGGAGGGAAGGGACTAGGATGGCCACCGTGCCCTCTCACATTAGATCCACAATTGTTTGGATGTATGTATCATATGTATGTAACGTCATTTTCAGTTAGTGTGCCATTAGAAAGTAAGGGATATTACACTTTTGTTGGCACACGTCGTTCGTGATGTCTTCCGTTGGTTTAATCATGTTTTACCTCGTACGAGGGCGAAGCTTTATGGCCATTCTATTATTGCATATATTTTTACACGAGTGTAGAAATAATTCGAAGATCATGCAATATAACATGTCCTGTGCCATGTGTTATTAATTTTATCCCTGCTTTGACCCAGACAAAGTTATTTAGGCTGCAGGTACATCATATTGCACACAGAAGAAAAACCACGACGTGCTATTGTTCGAAATCGACCATTCTTGCCCGGATGAAACGTCTCTACAACACTTCAAATGGACCACCCTGAGGATGAAACGTAGGCATTACTATAGTGTTACGCTATTCATATCCCACAATGCTCCATTTTAGATGGACAATGCGGGTCCCTATGTCGAAAGTTTTACTTCATGAACCCTGTAGCATTGCCAGTGACTTCTACGTCAACAAAATAATGTATCGTCAACAATATTCATATCCATCTACTACCTTTTACGTCAACGGAATCGGTCCATTAGTCTTGTATGAGGTCACAAAAGGTTCCACCTCCACCATATTGATCTGAGTTTCTACATCAGTATCACATTGACAAGATTAATCCTCAAGCGGCTTGGGTTCATCGAGAAAAAGTATGTGCGCTACGGAAATTATCCACACCATGAATGCACGAAGACAAACGCCAGCCATAGATACCTAGTGAATAGGATTCGGTAGGTATTGGTAAGTGTGTAGGATGCTGGTAGATATTTCCTTTGGAATTCAGGATGTGGTATTTATTTGGACGCTGGGCATCTTTTTGTCCGGGTTTATGGTATCTTCTCTTTAGAGGCTTAAACTGGAAGGGCCTCTGCGGCTCTTAACACGCGCACGTCGGGGGCAGATATCTGCCCCCTCCGGTTTTTCCTCATTTGCTGCCAAACTAATTGGGTTAGCAAGGCTAAACCTCGTATAGCTGTTCATTGGTCTTTTCCCCCATCCTCATTCATTTTTAACCATGGGTCGTCTCTGGTCAGGTCAGGCGAAGTGACCCAACTATTCTCGGAGTTCTAGGTGGCATAACATCCACAATAATTGGGCGATTGATTTCAGACTTATAACACGTCATGCTCTCATCAGGGACCATTATGTTTTTTTTCGTAGCATGTAATCTGTAGCACGCGACCTGACCTTGGGTCAGGTCGCGGTCATGGCTTCCCCATTATAGGGCAATGGTAAAATATGCAAATGTTTCCTGGTTACATATTCGCGCTCGGAATGATCTCACAACGGTTGTGGCATGTAGATGAGAGCTATGCTCAATGCTACCGCTGACATTTTTGCTCAGTGATCTCACCAGGGTTATCTGAGGTCACCTGAGATCACTACACATTTCTGCGCATTATATAGCACTGCATTGAGCTAGAAGGCTGAAATTGCCGTCATTGTGCTTGTATCGCCAAGACGTGTCGATTGATATATTACATGACCTCCCTAGGCGACTTCATGACCTTGACCTGAGGTCATGACTTCATGGCATTGACCTGCGTTTCGGTTGATCTGACCTTACATTACGCCGCCTATTGTCGGTAGTGCATTTCAAGGACTGTCGAATAACGTTCGCCGTTTGTTTCTATCTGTTACAGGTCCTGAGGTATTTATCAATACGAGTCCCACCTGCTCTGGTCGAATTTGACCTATGACGCAGTGACCTGAATGTTTACCTGAGCGAAAAAAAAGACCGCAACACTTTCGATAGAGCCCGTCACCAGCTATCCAACGCTATTTTCCGTTTGTTGCTAGCTAGCATAGTTCTAGAGATCTTAGGGGGCAGACATCTGCCCCCCCATATATGCGAAGTTGGCGCGGACCTCCGGACGTGCGCGGGTTAAGTCCGAACACTGCTATGGCTTTGACTACAGTGCAATGTTAGCTATAATGAAGCCCAGACTTTGGAGCGTACTACCCCCTCCACTCCGCGATCAACGAAATATTGTATGTTAGTCGTATTCTTAGCCAAAGAAGAGGCACTAATGCAACCGAAATTCTGGATCGCCCTCCTTGCCTAAGTCCTGGATCCGCCACTCGTGTCGTGTCATCGCTTTTGTGCGCGTTTCGTAAATCCTGGGGACTGAGCTAATTATGGGGACTAATAAGGAAAAATGATTGTTGGGTGCCATAAGTTCATTGTGATTCATTGTGATTCCTTGATTTGTAGTCTCCGATAAAATTATCCAAACAATTGTATATTGGACGGACGCTTTTCCCACCTGAGAAGGTCGTCTTTAGGGCTACGCACAAGGTGGCATTAAACTACATGTATTATGTGCACACTGACCGCCCAGTGAACGGCCTTGTCTGTTTTTTTTTTGGTTCGACATTTCTAGCTTACATTACTTGCATTGATTACATTGCACATCTAGCTTTCAGGCACGGAAATTCGAACAGCCAGCAAACTGAGTAGGGACATACTAACTAAACTTTTAAGGTGTTGCGTCACCGCTGCATTTTTTCAAGATATAAAAATGGCCATAGTATTATTTTATTCCTTATTACAAGTGAGAATGATCGAAATTTCCTTGATAAAGTGATGCTTTGAATTTGTGGCCAATTTAAAGCTGTTTAGTCGGTTGTCGAAAACTGAGCGACTTGCATAGCCGATAATGGTTCTTATACTTAGTTCATAGTTAAATCATATACTTAGTTAGTACCGGATAAGCTCAACCTTTCTGATCCCAGAAAAGAAACTCCTGGGATTAGTAATGCTTATTAGCAAGGTATTAATTTCCGGGATATGAGCGGTCGGGAGCTGATTAGGGCTAGTCTGCATCTCATTTAGTGAAGCATAGTTCCCAGCCGGCCTTGCCAATCCTGGTCCGAAAGAAAGCACGTGCCGTCGCCGACACGGACAGAGGAAAATGCTGACGACACCGGTGTCTTCCAGAACTGTCCAGCAGAATGATGCAACCCACAGCACGTGTGATCTCCCGTGACGACTGCCAGAGCAGACTAGCCGTTGCGGTGCTCACTGCTCAGGAATGTCCGCCGCCACTGTCGTACCTCACGCGGTCGCCAGTTGATCCTGCTCTGACACGACAGCGCTTCGACCCGTGCCCCTCGGACACGACTGTCTCCACACATGCCCCTCGGACACGAATGTGCCTCGATCCGTGCCCATCGAACACGGCAGTGCATTTGCCCCTGCTCCTCGGACGCGGCAGTGCCTTTATCGCTGTCGGACACAATCGTTATTTTGCCGATGTTGTCTAGCACATCGATGCGCTTACCCGGAGCCAGTGTTGGTGTTTTACCCTCATGTTGGTTGTTCAGCCTATCAAACTGATGACGTGTTGCTACGTCGCGCTGCGATTGATTCAGCACAAAACTCCCAAGAGCTAAATACTGGCGGGGAAGGGGGGGGGGGGGAATTGCACCCCGTCTTCGTAGCCAATTATGCAATATGAATTCTTTTTGACGCGAGAGATTTGAGTCATCCAATTATCGTTTTCTCCTAAGTTATTTAGGTCCGTTGAAGGCAAGCGGTTGGCATTTCAGTAGCTGAGCTTATATCATTTTTACGTACAGCGAACTTGTCTTATTTGCGATTGCGTATACGTACATTTGCACATACGTACATCTGCGGTTACGCGCATTTAATCATGCGTGCTTTTGCGCTTACGTCTATTTGCAAATACGTACTTTGGCGTTTACGTACAGTTGCGCATGCGCACTTTTGCGCGTAGGTACGTTTGCCATTCGTACATTTGCGTTTGCGCACGTGGGCGTTTGCGCACGTTTGCGCTTACGTACATTTGCGCTTACGTACATTTGCGCTTGTATACATTAGCCATAAGTACATCTGCGCTTACGTACAATACCCATACGTACATCTGCGCTTACGTACATTTGTCCTAGAATCGGTACTTGCATAGAAGCAGATATTTCTGCCCCGACGTTTGATAGGGCTGTTGTATGTGCTGTCGTCAGTACCGCGTAGGTTTAGGAGACGTGTGATGTTTGAGGGGCCTTCGGGTCTTGCAGACCTAGTTTTCTCACGTTCGTGGGAGCGTGCCTGCTGATGGTGCACGTGGGGAGGCAGATAACCGGACGATATCTGTGTATTTCTGGGTTTGAGCTACCCCGAACAAATGTGAAAGAGTTTGTCGATATTTTCTGGGACAGATCTGCATAAATTTACAGCATTTCTTTGGCATTCAAGTTCCCAAAGATATCTGCTAGAAATTAAGAAAAATGACACGAGTGATCAGATCCATGTGGTGAAATAAATTCCTGAAATCTGGACTGCATCCAAATTCCTTCCGGCCTTCGTTGTACATTTTGAAATGTTGCTTACTTTGATAACCGAAATGACATCCCTAGGACGTGCCTGGAGGCGCTTGCGCTCCAACATAATGTTCTCGCTTTCCGCAAGATGGAAGTTGTTCGGTTTTAAAGGACAACTGTTCAAAACGCACTTCCCTCATCTGTTCAACAATTTAACAAAAACGTAAGCATAAGAACATTACATCTGTTTGCTAGATGCTTCAATTGGAAAAGCTTTATTTCTGGCACGAATGCAGTCTATGTCGCTCTTTCACGTCCCCGGCGCTGCGCGTCTGCAAGCCAGGAGGCTCCGAGATGTCTGTATGTTGTCCGATTCTCTCATGGTTATGTTGTGTGCGCCGGTGTATGCCTCGATGCTGACCTGTGGGATACCGACGTGATCGCCTCCTCGCTGCTGGCCTGTAAAGTGCCAGCCCGCGTGCTCCGGTGTAGTGGCTTCTCCGTGATCCTGTGTGGCGCCGACCTTGTCGCCGCGGCTAGGTCGCTGCTGGCCTGTAAAGTGCCAGCCCGCGTGCTCCGGTGTAGTGGCTTCTCCGTGATCCTGTGAGGCGCCGACCTTGTCGCCGCGGCTAGGTCGTTGCTGGCCTGTAAAGTGCCAGCCCGCGTGCTCCGGTGTAGTGGCTTCTCCGTGGTCCTGCGAGGCGCCGACATTGTCGCCGCGGCTAGGTCGCGTGAGCGGCGACGGCAGTACAGTTTTCCTGGTGTCCATTTGAGGCGGCCGTCTGTCGGCCGACGGGGCCGGACCGGCCGTCGCGCCGCTTCTCGTGGTGTCGCGCAGGGGGCTGGTGTGGGGCCGAGAGGGCGCCGCCGACGCCCGTCGGCGCCGCGTCCATATAAGGCGCGGCCGCGCCGCTGTGGGCTTCAGTCACGCCCTGGGTGCCATCCTCCGGTCGGCGTCGCGCTCAGCTGGTCACCCCTCCATCTCGTCACTCTCCCAGCATGTCTGATCCGGCAGAGGTGAGAGGTCGCACCGCGACAGGGCTACTACTAACCATACGCTCTGGCCCTGGTGCTTGGCCGGCAGCCAGCGGCAGCCTTGCGCCTGAATGAGGCTGGTTGAAGTGTGCACGGAATGCCGAATTGGTGGTTGGGATGTCAGGTTTACCTTGTGGCTAAGAGGACCTTTGGGTCACTGCGTGTGCTTACGTCTAGCTGTGGTAGAAGACGTGAGTCTGAAGCCTGCCGCGTGATGCTGGCGACCGTGGCAGCAGGCGGCCGTCCTGTCGGCAGTGGCGGCACGTTTATTCATCGTTCGATTTTATGCTGTCTGATTATAAGTATCCCTTCGGGCAGTGGGCTTACGGCAAGGGTAAGACGATTCACTTGGCATTAGTCCTGCTATCATAAAGCCACTCCGACATTAAGATTTAATGTTTTGAAATTGACAATATAGTACTCTTGCTATACCTCTCGCTTTATATATCCTCTTGCTGATTTGAGGGGTAATCATTCATATCACGCAGGGTAACTACTTGGATCGGATCTAGTTAACTAAGATGCGGAAAGTCAGTACTGAGTTGGGTTATACAATTAATCGACTAGTTTGCATGGACCAAACGGCGCCAATGAAGACCAGCAATTAAAATGCATTTTGTTTAGAATTTTGCGACATGTACTTATTTTCGTGGGGAGTATGCGCATTTGGGATGGCAGGTGATATAGGTCGGTCAGGTCATTTCAGGTCGATGTCGGCGGTACCGGCCGTCACGAGGCCCAGCTGCCTGGCGCCCTCCCCCTCCCCCCATACTGGTGGTCAGTTAGTCGCTGTCTGTGGTGCCGTCCACCGCGGAGTCAGCTGTCCGATACAGGTGTCGGCTGTCCCATCCCCCGGCCGGCGGCCGGTCCGTCGGCGCCGACTACGTGATCAGTATGTCGTGGTCTGGCCGTCTGTTCGCCAAGTCGTGCCACTGCAGCCGTCGGCCGACGCCGCTGACAGCCGTTGTGCGGCCGCTGAGCTCTGCCAGTCAGCTGGGCGGCTGCCCCCGCGGCACGTCATGTCTCTGGTCAGGCCGGCTGCCTGTGCGGCCGTCATGCCTGGTCAGGCGCTGCCGCGAACCGCGCGGGGGTGATTTCATGTTCTGGTCGGCCAACTGCCAGCGGCACGCCGCACTGGCACGTCATGTCTCCGGTTAGACTGGCTCGCCAGTCGGCAGTCAGCTGGGCGGACTGGCGTCCCAGCGGCACGTCATGTCTCTGGTCAGGCCGGCTGCCAGTCGACAGTCAGCTGGGCGGACTGCTCCCCAGCGGCACGTCATGTCTCGGTCAGGCCCCAGTCGGCAGTCAGCGCGTCCCAGCGCACGTCATCTCTTGTCAGGCCGGCTGCCAGTCGGCAGTCAGCTGGGCGGACTGGCGTCCCAGCGGCACGTCATGTCTCTGGTCAGGCCAGCTGCCAGTCGCAGTCAGCTGGGCGGACTGCTCTCCCAGCGGCACGTCATGTCTCTGGTCAGGCCGGCTGCCAGTCGACAGTCAGCTGGGCGGACTGCTCTCCCAGCGGCACGTCATGTCTGGTCAGGCCAGCTGCCAGTCGGCAGTCAGCTGGGCGGACTGCTCTCCCAGCGGCACGTCATGTCTCTGGTCAGGCCGGCTGCCAGTCGGCAGTCAGCTGGGCGGACTGCCGTCCCAGCGGCACGTCATGTCTCTGGTCAGGCCGGCTGCCAGTCGGCAGTCAGCTGGGCGGACTGCTCTCCCAGCGGCACGTCATGTCTCTGGTCAGGCCAGCTGCCAGTCGGCAGTCAGCTGGGCGGACTGCTCTCCCAGCGGCACGTCATGTCTCTGGTCAGGCCGGCTGCCAGTCGGCAGTCAGCTGGGCGGACTGCTCTCCCAGCGGCACGTCATGTCTCTGGTCAGGCCGGCTGCCAGTCGACAGTCAGCTGGGCGGACTGGCGTCCCAGCGGCACGTCATGTCTCTGGTCAGGCCGGCTGCCAGTCGACAGTCAGCTGGGCGGACTGCTCTCCCAGCGGCACGTCATGTCTCTGGTCAGGCCGGCTGCCAGTCGGCAGTCAGCTGGGCGGACTGCTTCCCAGCTGCACGTCATGTCTCTGGTCAGGCCGGCTGCCAGTCGGCAGTCAGCTGGGCGGACTGCTCTCCCAGCGGCACGTCATGTCTCTGGTCAGGCCGGCTGCCAGTCGGCAGTCAGCTGGGCGGACTGCTATCTCAGCGGCCGACAGGTCGTGACCGAGGGTCGGCAGAGCGTCAGTCACCGGGCCGATAGGTGATGACCTTTACGGGGTCAACGAGTGTGCGTGGCCTTCAAGAGGTTAGGTGATCGCCACGGCTGGATCGACAGGCTGTCCGGGCGGCCGAGCTGACGGGGGAGGGGGGGGGGGGGCTGTGACGTGGTCTGTCGCGTGATCGCAGCCTTACCAGGCGAGCTGTGGGACACGATCCAGCCTGATGTACGTTCCGGCGCAACGCTGCCGCAGTTTTGAGGTATCTGAGAAGTATCGCACGGCTCTGGTCCTCCGTAAGCGGTACTGCGTGTGAGCAGTGTTCACGTGGTAGAACGTGACGCGTGACCGTATTCCGGCCGACGGGTGCCGCCAGTCGCCCGGTCAGCTGTGACGTGGCCCCACTCACCCGATCGGCCGTCTAATTTTGGCGTGCGCGCCGACGCCGGCTGCGTCTGGGGCAGGTGTGGCTGCCACACCATCTCGTTCGGCACGTTAGCCAGCATGGACTGCTGGCGTTGGCTGGTGACCCGTCTGCTACGCCGGGCACCGGTACGTATCGTGTCTGGGGCCACAGTGGTCATCTGACTGAGGTCACACTGTGTAGCTGTGTCGTCTGAGGAATCAGGGGCTGGGTATAGAGCTGTGCCGTACAGTGTGGGGGGGTGGGGTGGGGGTCTGTGTTCTGGTGTGTAGTCTAGGGGCGCAGCGACTGCGTAGGTCATATAGCGTATCCCGGTGTGAAGCTATGGTGTGGTCGTTACCACGGTGTGGAGCTGTGGTGTGGTCGGTACCACGGTGTGGAGTTATGTGGTGGTCGGTACCACGGTGTGGAGCTGAGGTGGTCTGTGCCACGGTGTGGTCGGTACCACGGTGTGGATTTATGTGGTGGTCGGTACCACGGTGTGGAGCTATGGTGTGGTCGGTACCACGGTGTGGAGCTGTGGTGTGGTCGGTACCCCGGTGTGGAGCTGTGGTGTGGTCGGTACCACGGTGTGGATTTATGTGGTGGTCGGTACCACGGTGTGGAGCTGTGGTGGTCTGTGCCACGGTGTGGAGCTGTGGTGGTCTGTGCCACGGTGTGGAGCTGTGGTGTGGTCGGTACCACGGTGTGGAGCTGTGGGGTGGTCGGTACCACGGTGTGGAGCTGTGGGGTGGTCGGTACCACGGTGTGGAGCTGTGGTGGTCTGTGCCACGGTGTGGAGCTGTGGTGGTCTGTGCCACGGTGTGGAGCTGTGGTGTGGTCGGTGCCACGGTGTGGAGCTATGGTGGTCTGTGCCACGGTGTGGAGCTGTGGTGTGGTCGGTACCACGGTGTGGAGCTATGGTGTGGTCGGTACCACGGTGTGGAGCTGTGGTGTGGTCGGTACCACGGTGTGGAGCTGTGGTGGTCTGTGCCACGGTGTGGAGCTGTGGTGTGGTCGGTACCCCGGTGTGGAGCTATGGTGTGGTCGGTACCACGGTGTGGAGCTGTGGTGTGGTCGGTACCACGGTGTGGAGCTGTGGTGTGGTCGGTACCACGGTGTGGAGCTGTGGGGTGGTCGGTACCACGGTGTGGAGCTGTGGTGTGGTCGGTACCACGGTGTGGAGCTGTGGTGTGGTCGGTACCACGGTGTGGAGCTGTGGTGTGGTCGGTACCACGGTGTGGAGCTATGGTGTGGTCGGTACCACGGTGTGGAGCTGTGGTGGTGGTACCACGGTGATGTCGGCCACGGTGTGGAGCTGTGGTGTGGTCGGTACCACGGTGTGGATTTATGTGGTGGTCGGTACCACGGTGTGGAGCTGTGGTGTGGTCGGTACCACGGTGTGGAGCTGTGGTGTGGTCGGTACCACGGTGTGGAGCTGTGGTGTGGTCGGTACCACGGTGTGGATTTATGTGGTGGTCGGTACCACGGTGTGGAGCTGTGGTGGTCTGTGCCACGGTGTGGAGCTGTGGGGTGGTCGGTGCCACGGTGTGGAGCTGTGGTGTGGTCGGTACCACGGTGTGGAGATATGTGGTGGTCGGTACCCCGGTGTGGAGCCATGCGGTGGTCGGTATCTTGGTGTGTACCTGTGAAGCTGGGATGACCTGGCCTGGGTGCCGTTGGCTGTAGGAGTGTCTGGTGGCTGTAGGAGTGTCTGGTGGCTGTAGGAGTGTATGGTGGCTGTAGGAGTGTCTGGTGGCTGTGGGAGTGCCTGGTGGCTGTGGGAGTGTCTGGTGAGTTCCTGTGGTCTGGCGCCGAGTGCACAACTGCAGACTTTCCCTGACATGTCCCTGTACGCACCACAGAGACCAAAGTCTTTGGCAGCTCTATCCAGTATCCAGAGTCGCGGCGGTCAGCCAACGATACCCTTAAGCAAATCGGTTGAGTGTTGTCCCTGGCCGATTTTACGGAGTCTGTGCCAACGCTAAGCAGATTGTCCTGTACATTCTGCACTATATACAATGCTGCGGTTCCAGTTCGAGGGTGGAATTGAAATCTACACCGGAGGTTCTCGATTCTGCCAATGATTCAGCATTGTGCCGTATCGACCAGTGTCAACTCGTACTGGACCGATGGGTAGCTTGCAAAGCGCTTCAACATGGGATCGAACCCGTGCCTTGCTACAGGGTTCATTTGGGCATGCTAACTAGGTCTGGGCCGGGGGCGAAATCACCAGGGATTGACAAATGTCTATTTTTATCGGAAAATTCACCGATCCCGACGAATTATTTCTTTTTGGTGCGTATTTTGTCGCCGTCGTGGTCGCAGATAAAATTGGTCTAAAATATACTGTGCACCGCCAGGGCTCATGGACAAGTGACAAGAGCCTCGCTGAGTCAGATTCTATATCTGCTCTGGCGCAGATATCGCTCCTGATGTGGCTCCTGCATGTCACTGCATCACGTTCTCATTCGTTTGTGTTGTAGCCCTGGTGGACATCAGGCACCCTCCTGGCATCCTGAGCTTGTCTCAGAGTCGCCGATAATGTCATCTCCGAACTATGTCGGTGACGTCACGCTCATCTGTTTGACAGGCTAAGACGGCCGCGGACACGGTGGCCGAGAAGGCTGCAGAGGAAGCACCGGCTGCCCCAGCCGATGACAAGGTACTCACTCGCGCGCACCGTGCGTTTTGTCGCTGTTTTCGTACTTCTCGCCTGTGTGGTCAGAGGCCGTCAATAAAGTAATGTTAGTTGTATGACAGTTTGCTTCTTTGTCACTTATGAGTCATCATACCCGGTAACCAGATGCTCAAGTTCCGAAATCAAAATGCTGCTCGAGCAATGCCGGGCTCTTCATGAGTGCAAAGCACTGGCCATAAATCCTCCATCTGCTATGATATCGTGCGTCCATGTCGCCTGTCGAACTCGTGGCACTCCGAGTCACTAATGAGTGAGTCATCTCCCCAGCCGGAGGAGCCGGCGGCACCGGCCGACAAGTCTAAGGAGGGAGGAGACAACGCGCAAGTCGCCGAGGTAAGCTAGCACTGCAGTCTGCACAGCCTTCTAAGTTGTCTTTCAGGGCCCTGGCACGCCGCCAATGTTTCTCCTCGTTAGGCCCCGTCGTCATGCAGCCGGGGCCAGTGGCGTAATAGTCGAGCGTTCAGTCAACTGCAATTTTCCGCCGCATCGACTAGATGGCAGCACCGCCTGTTCAGGCCCACTGACGATGCTTACTTTGCGGTCGACAATGGTGCCAATTGTCCGCCAGCGGCCGGCCTCGAGACAGAAGATCTCACATCAGTATGCGGTTCGCCCCCAATCGTCCCTAGTTTTGCTCTTCCGTATTCGGCACCTCTTTTTGGACGCTTTCGTTGCTTGTTTTCCTGTTTGCGCAATTCCGTTGTAGATAAATATATTTGAAATAGGGCTGAATTATTATTTTAATACGCCCATCAATACGTTGAAGGAAGTTCTTTTCTGTGTTACAGGTCGTTGCTATTCGGCCTCTCATTGTTCCTTAACCCTGGTGACCTTGAATTTATCCAGCTGTTTCCCCAGCCTTCACAGTATAATGTTCACACCGTTCACAGTTGCGTTCTCTTCCTCCACACTTGACTACATTATTTGCTCCTTCTCTCCAGCTATCATTGGTATTTTGATGAGTTCATTGCTCTTCGTGATCTTCTTGAACTCTGCATGGATTAGCACAGCTGCTTGCATTAGTTTGCTTGTTTTCAACGAGCGTTGCACAGACGAAACATCCATTAGCCCTTTTCTCTTTTTTTCGCTACTTGGAACCCATTCTTGTGAGCGTTCGTAGCTGCCATGATTGTCAGACGCAGACAGACTTTTCATCGAGGTAATCCACAATGGACTTGTGGCTATTATAACCTCGCATCAATTAAATAAAACAAAGTCAAGATTACAAAACAGCTAGACCGGTGGTCGTACATGTCGTATTTTTTAATACACCGGGGCGAGCAGGAAATCAGTCCGGCGCAGGCGGCACGTCAGACTGGTGCCACCGTAGGTGGCGACCGAAGATCGGTACCGGAAGCCACATCAGCTCGGGTGGCATCGAGTTGAACATAAGTGGTGCTCTGGAGCCAAAACGCCTCTTCCTCATCTCTGTGCGGAACCGGGGGAAATACAAGTGATGGTCTTGATGGGTGGTTCGGCTATGAACCTCCGTCATGGTGGTGAGGTCATGAGCCAGTGGCTCTGGCTCACCATGACTGCGCACCTGGTGCAGTCATGCCGATTGGTTAGCCTTGTAGGCCCGCGAATTCGGTTTGGTTCCTGAATAGTTTGCCAGGTTTATTCATAAGTTGTGCATCCCATTGTATGTCCACCAAGACCAAATATATCTGCGTGGTAATCGGACGAGACCTTGATGCGGTGAGTCTATGCCAGAGTTTCGCTACGGCATAGCATGTGATGGCACATGTGACTGCACGTGACGGCACATAATGGAATGGCACGTGACCGACTACAAACAATGGAACGGCTTCAACCAGTTTGTGCTTTACAATGATGAGATGGACTTGGTGAAGGCAATCTCCGTAAAATATCGAACTGGTCGGATCGAACCGCAAAGCGCATGCACACGATCCGATAACATGGTTCGCATCAGCTATCCGGGGTCAGATCTGACCTCGGCTGATATGCACAACCCGATCCGGCGGACTGGTCCTATGTGCCAGTCTGTCAGACCTGACACCAGCTGTTGTGCACTGTCCCTTAGCCGGCGGCCAGCCCCGTGTGCCAGCTACCATTCGATGTGAAGCCAGCTTTTGAACGCTGTTCTGCACTGGTATCGTGAGTTGTCACGATTACATAAAGAGAATCCTCCACAAATGGAATAGTTATCACTTGTCACATTGATTTCGAAGTCTGCTTAATTCCAACTCCTGAAATTACTGATACTGCATTGGAAATACAATAGTCAGCGCTGCCGTCTTGAACATGCTCGTGAAGCGCTCCAGAGCAATTCCGGTGCACTCCCAGGGGCCCCAGTGAATGCTCACGTTCTCTGTGCATTCTGTAGGTGGTACGTCGTCTAATATACTCTGGGTTGTACTGCCAGTATAATGCGCCTACAGTGGTGCCGGAAGAGCTAGGGTTGGAGCTACAAGCGCGTACAATGTATAATTTCCAAGTATATCAGTCGTGACTCTAGTACATTCCCTTGTTTTTGCAGCTTCGCACCTCAAAGCGTGTGCGCAGAGCGAAACTGTTGTCAGGTGCGATCCGTCCACCAAATTACATTAATACAGCCGGAAACAGTCTTCGCTCCCTGGGCCCCAACTCGAGACCCATGGAGCAATTATAGAGATGCTTCCTGTCGGTGACATTGATACCAGCGCCGCTGATCTGACAACCCGGATGCGGCTTGTATTGTAGTCTTTATTATGCTTTTGAAAGCACGTCTACCTTTCTAGCCAGCGACATGCCAGTAATGGCGCCTGGCGAACTTTGTTGCCAGTGGCTGGTTTGTTGGTATACCACACATGGACTAACCAGTAGCAGTACCTGATGCGTCTGTCGTTTTCAGTCCAATACCTGATGCGTGGTTTGCATGTTTGCATTCCAGAGCTTAGCATGTCGGTGTTGTTACTTTGGGATTTTAGGGGCGGTTTCGTCAGGGAAGGATTGCACGTCGAATAGGTTCCAACAGCATTATGACTAACTGGTATCTTATCTGCAGATCGCCGCAGTGAAGACTGAGGAGCCGGCTGGCGAGAAGGAAGTAGCACCAGCTGCAAGCGAGAAGGGGGTAGCACTGGCGACAGGGGAAAAGGAATTGGCGCCAGCGGTTGAAGAGGCAAAGAAAGAGAAACCAGTGGTTGAAGATATTGAGGAAGCACCCGCTACGGAAGAGACTCCAGCAGCTGCAGAAAAGACTCCAGCAGCTGCAGAGGAGACTCCAGCAGCTGCAGAGGTGACTCCAGCAGCTGCAGAGGTGACTCCAGCAGCTGCAGAGGAGACTCCAGCAGCTGCAGAGGAGACTCCAGCAGCTGCAGAGGAGACTCCAGCAGCTGCAGAGGAGACTCCAGCAGCTGCAGAGGAGACTCCAGCAGCTGCAGAGGAGACTCCAGCAGCTGCAGAGGAGACTCCAGCAGCTGCAGAGAAGACTCCAGCAGCTGTAGAGAAGACTCCAGCAGCTGCAGAGAAGACTCCAGCAGCTGCAGAGGAGACTCCAGCAGCTGCAGAGGAGACTCCAGCAGCTGCAGAGGAGACGCCATCAAAGGACGATGTTCCAGCTGCTAAAGAGAAGAAGGAAGAGACTCCTGTAGCCGAAGATATACCAGTGGCCGAAGAAAGCAAGGACGAGAAAACAGCAGACTAGAAAGAAGTTCACGATGTAAGACAGCCATTATGTCACCAAAAGCTCACGTGTGCATTGCCACTGACACAACTAGATCCCTCCTGAGTTCACTGTCCGGCTTACTTGCTTCTAGTATAATATCAAACTTATGGTCCAATAAGAATGAGTCCAATGTCTAACAAAACCACATGACCCACCTCAAAGAGGCCTTCACAGTGCACACGAACTAGCATAAATAGGACCCATTCACTCCAACTGCAAAAATTAAAACTCTAAAGCTGGTTTCTCCGACCTCAATCCACCTATTGATCGACCACATTTGGACCTAAAACTTGTTTGCGTTTAATTCTCCTACACCTTGTTTTATCAAACCTTGATTAATGACTTGTATGTGATGACATAAATAGAAGAACGTCATTCAGATATTTACTTTTTCTGATATTAAGATTTTTTATCATCACATTCGTCTCCTGGATGGCGTAACCAAGTGCCATAACCTGGCATCTGGTGCCATAAACCTATCTTCACTTTTAAAGCTTCCTGGTCCACTGCTCAGTCTAGTAGCTTTGCGAGGCGCTCTTTTTAGCATGTCTATATCTGTTTCTAAGTGATGGCCCCATACTTGCAGAAATTATTCCAGGTGGAGTTGCTCATAGACTAAGTACATTTTTATCATATCTCCCTTGCTCTGGTATTTCATTGCCGTGTGATCCCTAGCATTCTGTTGAACCTGTTTATAGTTGAATCGCATGGTTTGCTCCACTTTAGTCACTTGAAGCTGTCCGCCTTAACCTTTTCCCTTTTCAGTGACATCCAATTCACGATTTCGCATTGTATATCCAAATGACCCACCGCCATGCTCCAGATGCAAATCCTTGACTTTTAGTTGGAAAATATATATCGGCTCACTGCGTTTCTACAAATCCAGCTGAGTATTCCAGATTCACGACTATTGTTAGCTATTCCTACTAGGTGGATCTAAAAGTTTTTACTCCCTATTCCTCATTCTTACCTCGATATTGTTCGCAAAATGATAGTGGATTTATAACGAAACCCTGTGATACCTCACTTGGTATTCCATTCATGTTTGCATTGGTTTAGTGATGCCCTGCGTTTCCTTCCCTTCACCATGTCTCAATCTATCCTGGAACTTTTCGGTCAATCCGTGCTTCCCCAGCTGGTGAATTACTCTCGTGCGGAATTTTATCAAAGGCTTTGCTGAGGTCCAGTTACGCTACGTCTATCCTGTTTTCAAACTCGGCATCAGTTTGCCTGTCCATTGTATTTATACTGATGTACACCAACTCCAGAGTGAGACTAGACGATTAACGGATGTAAGATTTCACAAACGGATGGGGTTGGGTCTTATTATTCTATTCTTATACATATTCTTCTGATACGTATTCTTCCTATACGTATTTTTATAAAAGGCACAATCTAATTGCGGTGAGACGCCAGTTATGAAGAAGCTTTAAGGTGGTACGCTTAAGTGCTTGGATGGGCGGCGTCCGCTGAACAATCAACCAACTTCATCGTCCCATCTATTTCCTAACCAACTTGCCACGTAGGTTTGCTGGTTGCCTACACTGATGCAGAGCGTATGTGGGTTTCCTGTTTCTTCACCTTCGCTCCCTGCCGTTCTCTGATGCTGGTTATGTTTGCACAATGTGCGAAGGCTCATGTGTTTATCGTACATTGTTTCAGGCACCTTGCTAGGCTGAAACCCCTCCGACTCGGAAAAGAAGGAAGACGCCGACCAGACGGCCGACGACACGCCCAAGAAAGAGGAATAGTTGGGCGCTCTTAGTTGCTGTGCATTTGTCGCACGTTCCCAGTGCGATGGTGGCGCTGTGTTGTGGATGTTGAACGGTTGAAGCGCGCAGTGCTAGTTGTAGTTATTCCAGCGAGGTGGCGCCACCATCCGCCGCACGGCATGCCGTGAATGCCACATCGATTTTGCCGGTCGGCCGCGAGCATTCCAGGGCGACAGGGCCTTTGACCGAGTGGTGCCGGGTCAGAATGCGTACAGATCTTGTCATCGCTGCGGTAGCGAGCTGGGCAACAGGAGTCGCATCATCTGGGCGTTCCCCCGGTGGCGTGTCCCACCGTTGGCTGGGGCGTGCGTACAGTGTCGGTAAAGTGTGTGTGCTTCAGGTGCACCAGTGTGTAGTGGCGCATCTACATCTGGTGCGTGTGTCGAGGAAACTGAAATCCGCTGATGACCTCGGCGGTTCTAAATACTGAAGAACGCAGGTTAAACGATGTCTGGGCAACCCGCGATCCCGGTTCATGGAGGGCGTCGGAAGGATTGTGCGATTGGTTAAGTTGGATTGCTCGGTCTCTGCTTCTGCCCGTCCTAACGCCTCTGCCTAGCCTGCGGGTCGTTACAGGATGGCCAGGAGGGGTGGTGACAGGATGTCCCAGGGTACCCAGGTACAGGCGCAGTTGTGGACCTTTCTGGAGTGAGCAGCATGACAGCTGCAGGTCGTCCCAGGAGGCGCAGCTACAGACCGGTCCAGGACGCTCAGGTGCAGCTGTAGACTCCGGGTGACCAAGAGGAACAGCTGCAGGTCGTCCCGGGGTAGCCGACAGGTGAAGTCGCAGACTGCCCTGGGGTGAGGAGGTGCAGTCGTAGACTGTCTCAGGGTGACTAGGAGAGGCTGGGAGCTGGACCCGTGCTGATTACTAAGCTGCGAACTGTCTGCACCTGTCGGGCGCGGTGTGGTGTCTCGGACAGGTGAGTTCAGCGCGCCAGACATCAGGTCCCACCTAGAATATCTGATCCACGGTAGGCATGGCACTGTCACAACAGCCAGCCCGCCGCGGATTGGCTCTGGTCCGAATATCCCGCACCAGCCCTTGGCCCATAGCCCGGGTAGGTGTCGTTTTAATGAGGTGGCATGCGATTGAGCTGGACCGTTTTAAAGGTCGCGTGTATTCGTACTATTTGATAATAAATGACATGATAGAAGCACGCGTTTGAGTCGTGTCCTTTCAGTGACTTAGCCACGGGTGAAGGGGGCAGTCGCTCCCTGGAGTCTCCCTGAAGACGATCGCCTTCCCGGCGATAGTCTAGGGGTCATCAGGTCGTCAGTGCAGTGGACCCACAATAGCCCCCTGGTACGATGTGGAGGGCCCCTAGACCGCCGAAAGGGGCCCCAGGCTGACTGGAAGGGTCCAGGGCTGATGAAGAGGGCTCAGGTCTGGAAAATGCCCTCCGGAAGAGGAGCGCCCTTGGTTGGGCTAGTGGGAAGTGCTTTCTAGATCAACTGAGAAAGTATCGAATGAATTAAAATATTCGTCTATATATACCTGGTGGTATTATTACTTTTAATTGCCCATGTGATATGTTCGGAAATGCCTACCCGACATTTCTCCGGTTTGATAAGCAACAAATTCAATTCATCCCCACCGCAAATGCTTCGTTCCCGACTTAATTCCACGCTAGTTCTGTACACCCGTGCCATTCGATCGAGAAGGAACGCGACGAACTGCCGATTCCGATAAAGGCTGATTTATTCGATGTAGAACAGGGTAAACTGCAGGATGTGTAGGTACTTTGTGCCAAAACTGTTATATCGCTGCTATGTATCAACATACGTTGAGTTGGGCTTCGTTAGGTTAGGTTAGTTTCGAATAGGTTTGGTTAGACCAGGTCGGGTTGGCTCCGTGTTGACCAGCCAATCGCATGTCAACTCTGTTCAAACCTCCTTTTGGAGGCGTAGCGGTCTGGAATACATGGAGGTACCTTTGCGACTTCGAATTCACCACAATGGGAGGGGGGGGGTTGGAGTACATTTAGTTTTGCCTGCCGAATATTTTGAACTTCATGAGATGGATGTGCAGGCATGTGCAATATTACAATTGACATAATGATGGACTATCGTTGTCCCAGTTGTCCCATTATTTAATGCAGTTAACATCTATGATTAACTGTGAGTAACCTTTTACATGCCCCCAGTAAATATCCTACGACATCCATGGGGTGCAACAATCAAGGCGTGGTTTAGTCATGCCTGATCTATATGCCTATTGACTGCCAACTACCTATAACCGAGTTTTTGTGTATTTTTGTCTCTGTCTATGGTAGATAGCCGTGAGTAAGTAATGTTCTTTCTCCCATTCATACTGATATTGTGATGTGGATTGCCCTTCCCGCCCCTTACGTTGAATAGATGTAAGATGACGAACATGGACGTCGCGACGGTCTGGGACGGAGTGGCACGTCCCCACCAAACTTCTGTAGTTTACATTTTGTCTGCGGCATTGCAAGGACACAAATCGACTCCAGAAACCTGTTCGTGCCCCAACACCGCAGAAAGGTCCCTGAAGACCTAGACTGAGTTAAAGACTGACTTAGACTTAGGCTGGCCCTGAAGACTGATAAAATGTATATGCATATATATATATATGTAATACGTTTGTGTATATTTGTATATATTTGTATATATGTATATAGCAGTTTCGGCCCACGAGAACTATGCAGCTGGCAGTGTTTGGCACTGGTCTCCAACATCTTCATTATGTTCGAATCGCCTCGTTTGTTTCTGCTGCATGGCGGCATGGATGAGACAAACGCTGTCTTGGAGCCTGATCCCCTCTGGAAGAGGAAACCGGTACCAGACAGAGATATGGTAATGAGAGCAATAACGACAGCAATCTAGTTGGCGCTCGGACTGATCGGTTCATCGGGCTGGCGTTCACCTCGATTTACACCTACACGCCTGAGTACCTGCCGACGTCTGTGCGAGGCATCGGGTTCGGCCTATGTCAAGTGATGTTGCGACTAGGCGCAGCCGCGTCGCCGTTCGCGGTGGATCTGGTCAGCAATCTACACCAGAGCGCGCCGACGGCCGTTTTCGGCGTGCTATCGCTCATCGCCGGCCTGGTGTTCCTGCTGCTGCCGGAGACGATGGACATGCGCATGCCGGAAACAGTGGCGGATGTGGAGGCGGGTCTTCAGAAGGTGGACCCCTACGGGACATTAATCAGGGTGACGAAGATGAAAGACGTGCTGGAGGGGACGTGCCTAGGGGCAAGTTGCTCGTCCCACAATCGAAAGGTTGTAGGTTAGTCTCGCCTGTCGCTACTCTTTGCCCGCAACCAATCGGCGTGAGAGATTGGCGATTCTGCATGACTCAACGGTCGATGTGTTGTCGTAAAACCAATAACCAACCAAAGACGTGCTGGAGAGCTGCAGCACGATAAACGTTAAATCATTTTTAGCCTTCGTACAAGGGAGTTTTATCAAACGATAGTCTGTGCTATTTTGTAACAAAATGTATACACATGCATTATTTCCTGGCGTGTGGCATCTTCATTTTGAAAGTTCTCTTCATAACCATACAATATGTCTTTGGTGACTGTCGATCTGCTTCTTCATGTGTAATACATTGAGATAGGGAACCATTTCAGTTCGTATCTTGTGTTGTGACATCCATGGGGCAAGTCGGCGTTCGTGTCATGTTATATATTATTGGCGACCTCTGGACACATCTCATAAAACTAAGCCACAACAATTAGTTGAATTAAATTAGTTGGATAAAATGTCGAGTGGTGGGTGTAGGCTGCACGTATTCATACAATGTTCATGTTCATTGCAGTTGCACATGAGTGGATCTTTGTTCCCATAAGTGAGAGACAAAGAAAACCAGGAGCAGACAAATTAGCAAGGCAATGATATTGCTACCTTCAGCTTCCAGGTTGGTTCCGTCCCCATGAGCGCAGGAGCTATTTTCAAACTGGGGGGGGGGGGGGTAAGACAGTGACTGTCTTCTGCCCATCCACTCGATAGCTGCCCGACACAACAGAACACTTCCGCCCGATTCAGGTGTCGCATGGTACAGGTACTGGCTGACTTCAGAAAGGGGTCGTATTTTCTCGATTGTGGGTTAGAACCCCACCAACATTTATCAGGTGGGGTCCGAACACCAGAGACCCCGGCGGCGGAGAAACGCACGCGACAAGGTGGCATTACAATGGAAATGTGGGGAGCAGCGTGCGTAATCTGTATGCATTGGTATATGAATGCTACAACGAGATGCTAAATGCAGTTGGCATTATTTGACCATCTACTTAGTTGAAAGGGCCGAATAGTGTTTAAATAATTATTTCAATACATAGTTTTACGATGCTATTGTCACCCTTCTCGAAGCAGTGAAGCTTTGGCTTTGGCGGTCCATTTGCTACCATGTCCTGATTTTATTTGAATGCATAGGTGTTTTTTTCACAAGATGGTCTCCTGGAGTTCTTATTAGTCGAGCGCATAGCTCGGCTCAGCAACCTGCAGGAGTCGGAGCCGTGACGGTTCAGCACCCTGCTGGAGTTGAAGCCATGACGGTTCAACACCCTGCAGGAGTCGGAGCCGTGACGGTTCAGCACCCTGCAGGAGTCGGAGCCGTGACGGTTCAGCACCCTGCAGAAGTCTGAGCCGTGACCGTGCTGCGCTGGAGCCTGCCGGCGGCGCTACATTAGGTCACGGGTGCCGTCTGTCACTACAGGTACGCCAGGGTTGCGCAGGCACATCGACCGAAGCGGGTCATGGACTTCGACGATGGGAGCAAACACCTGAATACAATGTTGCTACTTTTCAGTCACGGTTGTAGATAAACACTACTCCAATCAGCCCTAGTAAGATCTCGTGGAAGAGCTCGAGTATCTTGGGCTTGCAACTTCGGGTGTTGATGTGGCCAACGAAAAGACCTGGGATCGCTCTTGCCTGCCAGCCTCTGCTCCCTGGCGGCGGGTTTCGGGTGCGCGCCTGCCCCGACTGGTTCGGTGGGCGGGGCTACCTCTGAGGCCGCTGGTTGGCCGGCCGAGGCAGATGAGACCGGGACCGGTGCGTGTTGCTGGTCTCTGAAAAGCCTCTCGAGCGTCCCTGTGACCTCAGTCCCGGCACCGGGACGGGCGAACGGCAGGTTTGGCGACCCGTACTACGGCATGCACCACGGCCAGCAACACAGGCAGCCGGAGCAGGTTACGGTGAGTGGTGGGAGGTCTGAGAAGCGGCATGTTGACGAGGAAAGTCACACGCGACTGGAGACAGCGGAGGGTGACAAGACACCGTGTCAGCCGCAGCACCGCAACAGATGAGTGGACCACACGAGTCACTCGACTCAGATTCGTAACAGAAATCGCAACGCCTCGATGACATTGGGCGGATCCCACAGAGTCACCCGCACGGGGTTTATTCACTCAAACACTCGCTTGTGCTCATTCAACGCAGGAGCCGGCAAGTGAGGGCCGATGCGTTACGGCGCAGGAACCGGCAAGTGAGGGCCGATGCGTTACGGCGCAGGAGCCGGCAAGTGAGGGCCGATGCGTTACGGTGAGTGACGCCGGCGCCCGGCAGCCTCGGCGGACATAAAGTAAAGCAGTTACCCAGAAGTGCATACCATCGGACGTAGATGAGTGGAAATACAATAACACCGCACTGACTCCCCATAACCATGCATTATTTTCCCCTTCCCCACTAGAACGCCTGCTACTGATTACTGCTTACACGCGACGGCCGGCGTGATAGGCGGTGTGGGAATTACTTCCTTGTCCGCACGGTGAAGATCCCCGGTGCTCTTCGACAGGGGTAGGCTAATGTCGGGAACCTGAGAAAATGAGCTTTCGCTACAATACAAATTACCTTGCGGAGAGAAGGCGAGCAAACTAAGCTGGATCAAAATCGTCTCATGCACCTGGTAAACGGTCCTTCAGCACCTTAACTCCACATATACTAACTACCTGAACATAAATGTACACGACCTGAACTTGTTTAAAAAAATCCACTCGCTTTAAAGGCAGCGCACGTGACCTATGTGGTTCGGCATTACTGTAAGCACACCCTCGCATCCCTCCCCCACCCGGCAGTTCCTCTTCGGAGCGTCAGGAGCCGTTAAATGGCATTGTCCGTGTTAGTTTTGTCGTCCGTGCGTCTGATGTGTCAAAGTTCTCAGACGTGAACAAGCTTGTTAGCCATTCCTACCCCGCCTCCAAGGGGAGAGTTCCGGTAGATTTGTGTGCACTCTTTCGAGCTTTGGTCGTTACTGGGCTCAGCCAGCTGATTACAGCAGCCAGTTGATTGCAGTAGACAAGTGGGCACTGGCTGTGGACAAATCCATGTTAGTTCTGCCTCCCCGCTAGTTGTCTGGCTAAAGATCAGTCATGGGTAAGTAAGTTACGCATGACCTCGCGAACTGTCCTGGAAGCATGGGTGTAACCACGGATTCGAAATTGGGGGGGGGGGGACAAACCTGGGACGCGGTAAGTTTGAACAGGATAGAGGGCCCTAGTCCCGACTTCCCTTCCCTCCCCTCTCCCCTGAAAACAAGTCCTCGGATTTCAGCCACTTTTTCAATGCAATTTTCAGACACTTAAATTCAATGTTAAGTGTATTTCAAATTTTCAGATTTACCATTGTTAAAAATAGTTTGGGGACGAAATGTTCCACGAAAATTAGCAATTTTCACTACTTATCGCTACCTGTAAACGTCTAGCTTTATGGCGTACATACTTGACCCGATTTCACGATCACCATAGAGCAATGTTGTACATATGCTAAACATTGCCCTCTTGTAGAGGGGAAAAACAAAATATGGGGCGATGGTTTTATGATATCAAGTATGAACATGCAATTTCCTTTCCCATGATTTCCTGTTTTGCGGGGACACATTTCGACACAAGGACAACCAGGGAAGATAAAGGGTCTGGAACTGAGGGCATGCCCCCACGCGTGGAAGGTGGTGTCCCTCATGCCGGGAAAATGCGTCCCTCTCAAGGTTCCAGTGTACCCGCTCGAATTTTTCAGCCTGAGGCGCCTCCATGGGATATGCCGGCACCCCCTTGGAAGAAAGGGCACCCCTTGGGCAAGGGCCGAGTGCAAGCCACCCCCTCTAATTTTGCAGAAATAGGCGCACCTTCAGGCACTTTCACAGTGCCCAGAGCCCCTCAAAAGAAATGGCTCCCCTCCAGACCGGTGCTGACATGACAATTCCTTGGTTATGCACCTGATTACAATATTGCTCTCGCGGTTATGAACTCTGGCTAGTTATAAAAGTGTGCGCATTTACGCGTGACTTCTCTTGCAAATTTGATAACTTCCGTTGAACCATTAAGAGGAAAGCGGAAAATTTTAGACGAAAGTAATATATTGGTACGTCTCGAACAGCAATGTGGCAGCGTAAATTAAAAACCAGCGATGAGAGCGCCCTCAGAGCTAGTAATTCTAGATTTTGGGGGGAGCTCCTAGTCATATAGGATATGAGAGCCTGCTATCCCAACGGCTGCGAACAAAGAGATTTGCTCCTCCTATTCCTATTACGCGCAATTTTTTTCCACACACCGGACTTTCGATACCTTCAAATTATTTTATCTCGATCTTTCAACATTCTGATGCCGTACGGCAACCCACGTTGATTGCCACCTACATAATACAAATTGAAGCCACAACCACGAAACGCGAGGACTTTGGAAATTAAACTAATATTTGACCTTGAGGCTTCATCTGATGTGTCCCGGGTTGAAATGCTACTCCAGAGTTGCCCACGGGCAATCTCTTGATACCAAGCGTGGGAGAAAACGCAGGAACGTGGGGCGACGGAAGAAATGAGTTCGACCTTTGACTTTGAAAATGATTGTGATTTCTGAACAGTCACAGAGTACGACACGGCACGTCGAATCACTTGATGAAAATTGAAGACATGGCGACGAAGCGCGAGGACTTCGAACTATTTAAGTTGACCTTCGGTCTTGTGATTTGACATTGGCATGTCCCGGTTTGAAAGGTTACTTGAGGTGCACCGCGGGCGAGTGCTTGGCACTAGATGTGGGTAGGTTAGGGCGAAGAGAAAATGCGAGGTGGCCAAAGAAATCGGTTTGACCTTTGGCCTTAGAAATTAGTTGTATTTGGTAGCATTATGATACGGCACGAGGCACGTCGAGTGACACCCACTTGGTGCAAATTGAACCCATAGCGACGAATCGCGAGGACTTCGAAAAATTCAAACCAGCCTTTGACGTTTAGGGTTGACCTTGACATATCCCGGTTTAGAAATGTTACCCGAGGGTTCACCATGGGTTGTCGCTTTATAGTCGATATGGGTAGGCTTGGGTGAAAACCAGAAAAAAGGTGAGGCGACCGAAGCAATCAGCTTCAATATTGGTCCATCAAGATTATTTGTATTTCAACTTCCTGATGGTGCACAACAAGACAACACGAATGACACAACACGAATGGCATCCAATTTCTGCAAATAGAAGCCATAGCGACAAAACACGACGACATCGAAGGACTTAATCAAACCTTTCACCTTGACATGTCCCGGTTTTAAATGCCACTGGAGTGTTCACCACTGATTATCTCGCTTGTTACCAGATTTGGGTAGTTTTGAGAGAAAACGAAAAAATAGGCGATCGAAGGACCAGCATGGCCTTGAAAGTCCTTGATAAGAAATCGATTGCATAGCTTTCTGCTACTGCATAGCAAGCCACGTCGAATAACGCTCATTTGATGAAAATTGAGGCTAATGCAACCGAATCTCGCTTTCGGTCGATATCGCTTCAATATCGCCATTTGATAAATCAATATAACCTTTGACCTAGAAGTTCGACCTGGACATCTACCGATTTGAAATGTTACACGGTGGTTCACCACCGGCTATTACTTGATACCAGATTTCAGGAGGTTTGGGCGAAATAAAAGGAGGCGACCGAAGAAGCCGGTTTGCGTTGATTCTTGATCGTTAACGTGATAATGTGAGATCTATGTAGTTCCTTCCAGCGTGTTAAGTACAAGCAGAAGCATTTGTGGTAATTGATTCGAACGATCATAACCCCGTCGCTAAATACCCAAGCCAATACAAATATGCCTCCGGTTAACTCGTCGCTGAATACGAATACGAATACGAATACGACGTTAACTTGACGTACGTGCTTAAGGCTGCCAATGACTTCCCTCAATGCATGGTAACCAAGGACACCCAGTCACATTTGTTTACGATTTATCAATATATGAGTAGGGAAATACACCCTGAGACGTATAAGGCCCTGTGATAAAGCAAATTTGTTGCCTAGAAGAGCACAATTTTCTACCCAGGCGAAAACAGAAGATCGCCAAGGTTCATGGTATTCAGGAATTGGCTGGAAGAATACATTTTAACGTTTCCTGATTTACCATTCGTATATTGGTATTTAGCTCTATCATTCGTATATTCGTGTATTGGTCTGAAAAACGAGGTAAGTTAATCAGGAATGCCGGGGGTACGAGGTAAGTTATATTCATATAATTATTCGAGAATTCATAATATTTTTTTATCGTGTGAACTTAGGGGATCTGATCAGACCGCTATCTCTGCAAGATATAGGCATGACAAGAATTAGGTCCAAAATGAGGCTTCAAAATCATGCAAATTGGACCAACTGTGTTTACAACATACATACATGCCTATATATAACAATAAGTGGCACATAGAGAGAAACTATATTTACACCACAAAGCACAACATCAACGTTTCGGCCACAGGCCTTCTTCAGGATGACGTAACTGAAGCAGTTACGTAAACAGTTAGTGACACTGTGCCATGGAAGACTGAACTGGGATAAATGTGGAGCTTGCATAACAAATGTAATACATTGTCTTTGGTTAGGGTGAGTTAGGGTGGGTAGGTTTATTTGGTATTAGTATCATTTAAGGTGTGCATGAGAAAAGGTTTACACACATTTTCCTCCATGAAGGAAACACCTGGTTAGGCTACATCAGTTCATAGGCTGTTTAGTTGCAAAATTTTACATTTAAATAAACAATATTCGTATTGCTATTTTTAACGCAGGGTGGGTTACATGAGGTTAGGCTAGGGTAGGTTAGGTTTTAGTATTTTTTAGTGGGAAAAAAGTTTAGAAATATTATCTTGTTTGGTTTTTCTGCACTTCTTGTGTTTGGAGTGGGTCATATGGTTACTTCAAAGGGAGGTTAAGCTATGTTTTGTTACGTTATGTTCTTTTGTTTCACGTTATTTTTCATGACATTATATAAATCGAAGTCGCATATGCTCATATGCTATCCCACTCAAGGCCATCATTTTGTTGTTATTGTGCCTGCCACCTGAAAAGGGCAAATTTGTGCTCTCAGGTAGTTTGTGAATAATTGGCATTTCTATTTTCAATGCAATGTGTATGACATAAGACATAAATACATAAACGATCAGTGCAACTATGAGCCACAAGGGTCCTTCTTGGTTGTACTCTGGACGCTCAACCAGTTGCCCACCAAATCCGCCGATCAGCTCTCCCTGGAACACTGAAAAGCAAGCCCTCTATTCTTATGATTGTCTATGCTGTTTCTAAAGATGTTCAATGTGCTGCTACTGACAATGGTTTCTGACAGCTGGTTCCAATGTTCTACTATCCTCTTGGTGAAGAAAGACTGACTTGACCTTGTTCAGCTGTGGTTAACTTTAATTTGGAATTGATGACCTCGAATTGCAACATTTCTATTAAATTCAAACATTTCCCCAAGATTCCCTTCTCCAGACCATGGACAAATGTAAAGACCGGGATGAGATCTCCTCTCAGCCTTCTATATCTAAGTGAAATCATATTCAATTTCTTCGATCTTTCCTCATATGCCAGGTTGCTTATACCATTAACCATTTTTGTAGCCATCTTTTGTACTATCTGTAAAAGCCAACTATCTTTTTCATAGCTGGGGGACAAAGCTTGGATGCAGCATTCCAAATGTGGCCGGACAAATGTGGATAGGTGGCATCCAACTGACAAGAAGGACTTTCCGATGTCCTACCACTTGAGGAAGGAGAAGGGGGAAAATGTCCTGCGCCCACGACGAATCACACCAGAACACCTAAACCAGTACCCCTGGCTGGCCATTTCGAAACTGGGGGACCGGACTGGCGCATGGTGCAGCGCATGTGCTCAATTCGGAGGGAGTAGAAACTCAGAGGGCAAAGTGACGGAACGCGGACAGCTGCTGGGGAAGCTGGTTAGCAAGCCACTGAACGACTTTTCGGACCTAACCGGAAAGAATGGCGCGTTGGTGCAGCACAACAAGCACCCGAATCACCTTTTGAACATACAGAAGGCCTCAGAATTCAAGGCCCGCTACAACAAGGCTAAGCTCGATGTGGCATACCAGGTAGAGACAGCGAGCCAGCGCGAGATGGAGAAACATCGCGCTATCATCGGCGCCATCGTCGATACTCGGAAGCTGGTGGCTGTCGAGAATCTTTCGCTTCGCGGCCATCGAGATGACGGACGCATTGATCCGAGCGGAGCCTTTCCCACTGACAACGACGGAAACTTCCGCATGCTTCTGCGCTTCCGTATACAGTCGGGCGATGCCGTGCTGCAGAAGCACCTTCGAGAGGCGAGCAGTAACGCCCTGTATACAATCAAGAGTGTGCAGAACGTGATTCTCGAGGACATGGCAACGATGGTTAAGAAGGAGGTCGCCGCCAACGTCACCAAGTCAGGAGTATGGTCGATCATGGACGACGAGACTACAGACTGCTCAAACAGAGAGCAACTCGCGCCAGTCGTGCGATACTTTGACGAGCACGATGGCTCACTGGTCGTCCGTGAGGACCCGGTAGCGCTCGTCGATGTATTCGCTGCGCTGCGCCAGACCTCTGATGACGGTACGGAGGTGCGGATGTCAGGCGTAAACCTGGCCAACGTCATTAGCACTGCGCTAACCGGGCTCCGCCTCGACACTCAAGTGATGGTCGCGCAATGCTGCGACGGAGCGTCAGCAATGGCCAGTCAAAGAGCTGGCGTATATGTGTACCTCCAGGCCGGCGCACCACTGGCGCATTACTTTCATTGCGCTGCGCACGCGCTGAATCTGGCTACGTCGAAGATGGACGAGGTGTGCGTAGTGCGCAACGCCACCGGTACGATGGAGTCAGTTGTAGTGTTCCTAACCGATGGGGCAAAGCGAGAGGAGCTGCTCCACTACACGCAAAATACGGAGCTGGAGGACGGGCATCGACTGAAGTTGCTGACGCTGTGCAAGACCCGGTTCATCGAGCGCCACGTCGCCGTGGACCGTTTTCTGGAGAAGCCCCATGCCATCTTCTTGGCTCTGCAGCTCATGACGGAGTGGCTGGATCGCCGCACTAGCGACAATGCCGCGCAGCTTCTCAGCGCCGTCAGTCACACCAAGTTCCTGGTGAGTCTGGCTGTTGCACAGCGACTGTCCGGCATTCTGTGACCGCTGGCCCTGGCACTCCAAGGACAGAGTGCAGACCTCATCGGGTCCCTGGAACTGGTGGATACGGTGAGGTCAGTTCTTGACAGTATGCGACAAGAGAGCGAGAAGGAGTTTGCGGCCATCATGGCGAACGTTTGCTCGCTGGCAACGAGACTTGGCGTGGAGACAAGGAAACCTCGCCTGGTGGGCAGGTCTATCCACCGGGACAACGCCGGCACCAATCTGTCTGTGGATAGGTACTTCCGCGTGAACACCTTCAACCCGGCCATCGACGCGGTGCGCACAGACCTACAGGCACGCTTCGAGAGCCATCAGAGGAGGGCATTCGGCATCGCCCACCTCCTGCCAAAGAGGGTGAGGATATCCAGATGGGACCAGCTGCACCCGACGTGGGTGCAGTACCACAGTCTGTTGGGCTGCACCGAGGCCCATCTCAAGGCAGAGTTCGATGTGTGGAAGGCGATGTGGAACAGGAGGCTGCAGCACAGCGACCCCGTCACGGCGATCGGCGCTCTCAATGAGTGTGTGGCGGATGTATTTCCGTCCATCCACAAGTTCCTCCGAGTACTGGCCGTCATCCCTGCATCCACAGCGGAGGCCGAGCGTACCTTCTCGAAGGTAACGCGCACGCTGACCGCTTTGCGAACCACGATGGCCGAAAATCGCCTCGAGGCGCTCGTCTTGCTCCAGGCCCACCGCGAGAGCCTTCCTCCCACCAGCGACGTCGTCGACGACTTCGCAGCGTCTGGCGCCCGTCGGATGAAACTGAGGATACGGCTGCACTAAGGAATGAAGTACGAGGTGCATATATAGATTTAGTTCGTTTCTAAATGCTACTGACATGCGCCCCTTTTTGTCATTGGATTTGTTATTGTTGCCGGTGAGTTTGTAGTTGCTATTGTAACTACGAACTCACTGATGCACTTAAATTGTCTATGTCGTAGATTTTATAGCAAATAACATTTCACATGCACTGTATGGGAATAACGACCGCAACCAATAATGTCTGAACATTGACGTAGGGATACGAGGAAAATAGCACTGTTTTTTCAGATTTTTTTGTAAGTTGAGGTTTATCTATAAATGAGCCCCACACTAAAAAAACACATAACATAATGTCGCTAATATCTTCGCATATACAGAATGAGCAAATAAAACAGTGCGATCCATATAAAGTAACTGTTCACGTTTGATTAATGCCGATCCACCTGCGCCATAATGGCCATGCTCAAGAATGACGTATTTTTCATGTCCACCAATAAGAATACCCATGTATGGTCAGCTTCTTTAAAGTAAAACCCGACCACACAGGGTGCAGTGCAACACCACAACGTGATTTTGAATTGTTTCCTCAAGTCTGAGCAAACTCTCCATCCTCTGCTCAGGCTTGGCTGTTGTTGGCGGGCCGCAAAGTGTGACTGGAGCGCAGCTCGACGCGGATTCCAGGGCAGGGCTGACATCTCAAGTTTGCTGCCGCGCCCACCGCCGCTGCGCGGATGCTTCCCTGCCATGTTTCTTGCGTGCGCAACTGAGATGTTCGTTTAAAAAAAATATCTTCGTGGTTTACTGTTTTCGTTTCATTCAGCTCATACGGACATTCCCATTCAGAGCATGTGCAAAGGCAAAAAATAAACAATGCACAAAATAAGATGTATATGATACTATGGTATTTCATCAAATCTCCATGAGATATGTAAATAGAGCTTGTACAGTACATAAAATTTCAATAAAACGTGGTAGTCAAACAATGTTTAAGTGAGGTGTTCCTTCACAGCTCCAGCTTTCAACCACAACCCACTCCTGGGGGCCAGTCAAACTTCGACTCCTACCACCCCCCCCTCTCCGTCGCCAGTTGAACTTCGGATTCGCCCATTGCGCTTCCCCCTCCCCCATGGTCGACAACACATCGCTTCGCACCCTACCCTTGGTCAGCACGTCAAACACCACGTCTACGTTGCTTCCCCGCGGTCGACGACAAACGCCCCGCCACCATCGCTTCCCCCCGGTTGGAAAGTCCTGGAGACCCAGTTTAGCCCCCCAAACCGAGCGGCTAGATCCGCCAGTGCTCGTTGAGCGCTTTCCGATAACATCTCTCGTTTTCGTGCGATGCTTAGTTTGGATCTTAAAGGGGGTTGCTACCCCCCCCCCCCCCCTAGGCGGGGTGAGAGGATCTGACCGGAAATACGGCGCGGGTTAAAGTACTTATATCATCATACAAGTGGTCAGTTCACCAACAAAACAACAAAGTTTGCCGCCCCGGTAGTTCAGTTGGCTAGAGCGCTGGCCTGCACTGGTCTCCCCTGTACTGGCAACACAGGGTTCGAGTCGCTTCGCGCGCTCGCATTTAGCCCCCGGCCGGGAGTGTCAGCTGGCAGCTGGCCCGATAAGGCCGGGGACGAGCTACTGGGCTGTCGTGTCGGTACATTGGCGGAACGTTAAACTTTCGGTCTAAATTCTGCCGTTGAACTGGAGTCCATGGATCGGGTGGTGGGGCCAGGGTTCACGCAACAAGCTCTGCTTAGCAATCGAACCCTGGTTCCTCAAGCCACCCCAACAACAACTCGGATTAAGTTTATTTTTAAAAAAGTAACTTCAATAACTGTATATTCGTGGTGAAGTCAGAAAGTTTGCCAGAAGGAACAGCGAGGGCACATCCAGGCGCAGCCTGCAGAGAGCTCAGGTCGCGACCGACTGACGGCAGTCACCCTCGCGCGCCGCCGACCTAGCCGCCCCAACCACAGACCGCGCTGCAGAAACCGCCGACGGCCGTGACCACGTGACGCGCCGAGTGCCACGTGACACCGGCGCCACCGGCGCCGGCGGCCCTGCGTGGCGCAGGGCCAGCTCCAGCACCAGCTCACTACAGTGACTCACGCTGTGTCGATGCGTCATCATATCACACATCACATCACACCCTCACCTGGTTCTCAAGAACCACACACATCACCATATGTACATACATTCACTCGATCCACGCACTAGGCACACTTTGTCCGTAAACCTCGTCTGGTCGCCGGCGCACGCGTTGGCTCCGCCGCAGAGGCGTCGCCCCGATCTCCCGTCCCGCCGCGTCAGAGCTGTCAACGCTCGCTTCCACCGTCACGTCCGGCGGCGGCGCGTCATCCGCCACGTCCGACCTGTCACCCCCCGGGCCACCACCGTCCGCAGGCGGTGGGCCCATGGTTGGACCCTCAGGCGGCCGGTCGACGGACATGTAGACGGGATCGTCTTCCTCGCTGCCGTCGCTGTCATCAGCGCTAGCGACCGACGGCGCGCCGCCGTGCCGCGGCCGCACATTGCGCACGTGCCAGGGTGTTCCGTCCACCTCGATGACCTGAGGTGACACGACGCGGGTCACGATACCCTGATCAGACGGTACGGTGCAACGCGTCCCCCGGCGTCGCGTCCAAACGAGATCACCAATCTGAAACTCGGACGTCTCGTCCGGCGCCGGCGGCGGTTCCTGAGCGCCGGAGGGCGCACGGGGCTGCGGAGGTCGCACGCAGTCACGCACCGCGTACCGGTAAATACCGGCAGCCGGCGACGTCGCGGCAGAGTCTCCGGACCGCGGAGTGACGTTGTACAAGTGTACAGCCTCCGCGATGGCACACCTGCGGCGCGCGGCGATCACCTTGATGGTACGGTGACTACGCTCCACAATCCCGTTCCCGCCCGGCTCATGGACGGCCCGGAAGCGGAGAACCACACCCCACTCTGACACAAACGCCGCCATCCGACGTCCGCGGAAGATAGTATCGTTGTCGGCCAGAATTTCTTCTGGCGCGCCGCGCTCGCGGAAAATCGCCTCCAGGTGTCTGATGACCTCGGTCGCGTCTGGGCGACCCAGATGTCGCCATAGGCTGTAGCGAGAGGGCCCGCAGTCTATCAGAGTCAGATATGATCCACCCTGATAGTGAGTCACATCCATTGCGAGCCGCTTCCACAGATCCGGAACACCCAGCGAGCCGTGCTGCCATCGCGCCGGCGCGGGGTCGATGGATCGGCATACGTCACACCGATTCACGGCCGTCCGGACGTCGGCTCGTGACACGTCACGGGACACGTCACGTCTCACGAAGTACAGTGTCCGACGGATACCCGGATGGCCCGCCCTCTCGTGTACGGTCTGGATACGTGCCTGTATGTTAGTGTCCGCGTAGTCATCGCCGGCGTCCTGCACTGCGGCGGCCGCCGCGGCCGCGCCGGCGTGCCCGTCCTCACCGCGAGCGGCACTTCCAGCCGACGTCGCCGCCTCGGCCGGCGGCTCGTGCTCGCGTAGCCAGTCTTTCGGAACGCGGGTCAGCACGTCCGCCTTGTTCTCCTCCGACCGGATGAGCGTGACAGACAGCTCCAGCTGTAGCTCTTCCGCTAGCTGGCGGATGATGTCGACACGTCGCCGGATCAACATCTCACCGTGTGCCTTTGTGCGGAGGCGCGCGCGGCCAGTCAGTGCATCGCTGATCCACCGATGGACGACGGCGGAGTCCGTACGGAGGTCGATGTCGCGAATTCCCCATGCGACGGCGAGGTTGACGCCGCGCACCGCCGCATCGAGCTCGGCCATGTTAATGTGAGCCGATGCGGCAGTCCCCGGCCGCAGCCAGCAGGCGTCCTCAACCACACCGTCGTCCGGGCTCTCGATGACCACCCCCGCGGCGATCGCACTGGCGTCCGTCCACACGGTGACCTTCTCACCGGTCAGCCGCCACGGCCCGTGCGCTGGGTCGTGCGCTTCCAGCCGGTCTCTGACCTGCGAGATCTGGGACAGGAGGGCAGCGTCTGTGACGACATCATCCCAACCGCGCGTCACGGCGTTCGCCCGGCGCTTCAGCCAGGCAGCCGCCGGGCGGAGCCAGCCGCTGACGGGCAGATGCGCCAACAGCCGACCACACCAGGCGAACACGGAGCGACGCGTGACCCGCTCCGGCGGCGACGCGATGGCGTTGTCGCGCGTCCAGTGCAGCTCACCGTCCACCAGCTGCACGTGCAGGCCAAGCAGGCGCGCGCCGTCTGCCGCGCGCTCCGGCGGCTTGCAGGCCAGGCCGAAGCGGGCGAAGTGCTGCGTCACGCGGTCAGCACTGACAACGTCTTCGTCAACCAGCAGGTCATCTACGTACGGGAGCACGCCGCGCTGCATGTCGGCGTCCTCCGCCAGCACTGCCCGCACGACGGCCTTCATGATCAGCGGAGCGACGTTGAGTCCGAATCCCAGTCGAGTCAGACAGTACCGTCGCCCCCTCACCATCACCGTCTGATATGGCCACAGTCGACGCTCAAGCCGCAGCTGGAGATAAGCTCTTCGCAGGTCCACTACTGCGATCCGCGTGCCGTGCCGCCGCCACTTCCTCAGCTGATCCGCACAGACGTCAGCGTCCGCTGTGTGGGCCGTCACAAACCCGTTCAGTTCTCGGTAATCCAGCACGGGTCTCACTTTGTCCTGGTTGACCTGCCGCACCGCCATCAGAGGGACCAACCCGCGCGGCGGCCCGTCCACCTCACTGTCGTACGGCTTCAACCAGCCGTTTCTAATCCATGCGTCGATTTCCGCGTCGTACGCCCGTCGAGCGCTCTGAGGGACGGCATACTCAGCCACTTCGTTCCTCAGACACTCCGGGCCGGCGCCGTCCGCCCACTTCCAGGCCACTGTCCAGGCCCGCTGCTCAACGTCGAAGCGTGCCGTGAAATCAGTCGCGTCCACCGCCGGGCCCGGGGTGGTCACAGCCGCTGCCGCACAGAACTGAACATCTGTCGGCGTCCGCAGGCAGACTCCTCCCAGGGCCGCGATGCCGGTCATACCGAGCACGACATCGACCCCCAGCGGCCGCTCCGGCACCACCAACACGTCGAGGCTTACCCGTCGGCCGTTGGTGCTGACCACCACGTTGCCGGTGCCGCAGCACCGAAGCTCGTCGCCACTGATCGTCAGCATCCTGACCGACCGCGACGACCACTGCCGGCAGCGATCGGTGTGCACTAGTGTGTCTGTGCAGCCGGTGTCGACCAACACGCTGCAGGTCCGCCCGTCCACCTCCAACCAGGTGACGGGCAGCGCGCCTCTTATTTTCGGGGAGACGGCGCTTGCGCTGACGCGTCGCCTCCCGGTGAGTTTTCCCGGCTCCTTCCGCGGACAGGCGGCCGCGAAGTGACCCAGCTCGCCGCACGACCAGCAGCGTCGCGGCGGGCGTCTCACCGCCCGCGGCGCTGCGGGAGCGCGCGGAGCTGCCTCCCCGCGCGCCGCGGCCGCCGTCACTGCGACACGCTCATCGCTCAGGACGGCCCGCGCGCGCGCCAAGATGCTGGCGAGATCCAAGGCCTCCGCGCGAGTGCCGGCCCGGATCGTCATGCGGACCGTGTCCGGCAGACCAGCTATGAACGCACAGGTGAGCGCGCTCTCTGGCACCCCGCCATATAGAGTAGCGAGCCGCCGCAGATCTGCCAGATATACGTCCGCTGACTCACCGGGCTGTAGGCGGCGACTTGCGTAGGCATCGTAGGCCGCCAGCCGGTCCATAGCGAAAGCGTCGTAGAGTGCGTCACGTACAGCATCCGCCGAGTTCCGCGCCGTCTCCGACAGTTGCATCCAGACGGCGAACGCTCCTCCTGCGAGCCGCGCCGGCAGAACGCCCGTCAGGTCCACACCGCAGTGCTTGCACAGCACTTCAGCCCGTGTGAACCATTCCACCACGTCTGCCGACCCGTCGTACTCCGGGATAAGACGAGCGTCGAACGCGCCGCCTCCGTCGCGCCTCGTCGTCTCACCGCCTGTTGTCGTGGGCGCCGCCGCACCTCTAGCCGAGACGGTCGCCACCTGGCCTCTTGTGGTTGCTTCTGACATTTCAGGCATCCTGGCCGAAATAGCTTGTATATTCGTGGTGAAGTCAGAACGTTTGCCAGAAGGAACAGCGAGGGCACATCCAGGCGCAGCCTGCAGAGAGCTCAGGTCGCGACCGACTGACGGCAGTCACCCTCGCGCGCCGCCGACCTAGCCGCCCCAACCACAGACCGCGCTGCAGAAACCGCCGACGGCCGTGACCACGTGACGCGCCGAGTGCCACGTGACACCGGCGCCACCGGCGGCGGCGCCTGCGTGGCGCAGGGCCAGCTCCAGCACCAGCTCACTACAGTGACTCACGCTGTGTCGATGCGTCATCATATCACACATCACATCACAAATAAAAAAGAAATTGTTTTTTTTTTTTTTTTTTTTTTTTTAAAATTTTTTTTTTTTTTTTTTTATTTTTTTTAGAAAAAGTAAAAAAATTTTTATTTTTTTTTATTTTTAAGTTTTTTTATATTTTTTTTTTTTTTTTAAAAAGGAACTACCACCCCCCCCACCAACAAAAAAATATTTTTTTTTTGGATGGGGGTGGTTGTGTTTGAGCCCCAAACCCAAAATATTATTTATTTAATTAATTTAAAGAAAATATTTTTTTTTTTTTTTTTTTTAAAAATATTTTTTTTTTATAATTTTTTTATTTATTATAAAAAATAATTAAGTTTTTTTTTTTTTTTATTAATTTTTAATAATTAATTAGGGGGGGGGGGTTTTTTTTTTTTATTTTTTTTTTTTTTTTTTTTTTTTTATTTAGGGGGGTTTTTTTTTTTTTTTGGGGGGGTTTTTTTTTTTTTGGGTTGGGAAAAAAAAAAAAGGTTTTTTTTTATTGTGGTTCCCCATTCTTTTTTGGGGTTTTTTTACCATTAATATTTAAATTTTTAGGGGGGGGTATTTTGTTTTTCCTAATAAATATTTTGTTTTTCCTTTTTTTTTTTTTTTTGGCCCCTTCCTAAAAGGGTTTTAGGGTTCAACCCCTGTGTTCACAGCCCTTGTCAGACAACATGGTGGACTTGTTCATTTCCTGGGACCATTTTCTGTACAACCTGTTACATGTTTTAATTTTTCCTTTGTTAGGTCTATTCTCATATCTCCACAAAAGCAATGTCAATGGTGAGCAATCCATGAACAAATTTCAAGTAGCATATCATAGCATCACAATTGTATGCTCATTTAATGCATGCTCCTTTGCACATAGTTTGCTTATGCTGCTATCTTGCTTGTTTGGCTGCACTTCTTATTCTGCTGTGATTAGTTGTGCTGTGCACGCAGCATAAATAAATAAGCACAAATAAATGTGTAGATCATGCAGATAATGATTTACCAATATATTTTGTGACCATCCTCAAGGTTTTGTATAGTACTCTTCTGCACCCATGACACATAAGAAAACATTTGGTTTCCCAAAATGCATGATGGGGAGGCATATCATATATCCAGCTATACAAGAACATGCCATAATTATGTCTTTTTGCATCATTGCAACCTGCGACACTAAAGTAATGTCCAGATTATCATAGGTTGCAATGCAAATGATAATTCATGCCACATTTAAAAAATACTAGCAAAATATATGTTGGCAATAGATATGCATGCTCCGACCCCTGAACGAAATGTGTGAAACATATACTTAACTGTGGGTCTTGGGTGGGGTAATATATCATGAAGTATAATATAGTTTTTAAAAAGATAAACTAATCAAACCTAGGTTAACTTAATCTAACCTACTTTAGTCTGTTCTATCACATAGTCATATTTTACACCTGTAGCTTCATTTCTGAGAAAAAAAAGACATTACGTTATAAACTACCCCTATAAAGCATTGCGGGCAATGAGGATTTTGGCCGTTGAAAACTTGTGATGACATGAAAAGTTGCAACTGTCGGACGGTTGTACCTAACGTAAAGGGCCTTGGGTTCGCCGCAGAAATGCGCTTGCCAGTCTACAGCGTTGCCGGGTGGCACGTTCTGAAAAGTCGAGTAGTTTGTCTAGTCTTGTATAGGTTAATGCCGGGGCTGGGTACTAAGACTGCCCCTATAAACAGAACCCCTATAAAGGGTACAACGGAATCTAGTAGGTTTTCTACTTCCAGTCCAGCTGTATAACCTCTGCGGTTGATGCGCCCAAAAACCCTATAACTAGTTCCAGCCCAATTGACGTAAGCAGAAATGTGCTAGATTTCTAGTATAATCTACCAGGATTTTGGTATATATGGTGACGTCGCGTAAACATTCCAAATACGCTTTAAAACCTAGCTAAGATTCAGCTGTGGCGCAGTGAAGACATGAGAGTGTTGTGGTTTGACATACGGTGTTTCTGATTGTTGGCCTGGGAATATGAGGTTGAGTATTGTTTGGGTTCTTAGGGTATTGAACATGCTCTTAAGTTTGATGCAGAATTTCTTCAGTTCATGGGATACAACAACCTTCAACCTGTTATCGTTCATAACGCTTAAAGTTTCACGAACAGAAATTGAAACCATAGCTGAATTTACCAAATATGAACCTGGGCTTACCGGTAAATGTATGCTATAATTCGTTTTATGAATACTCGGAATTTATCATTCTAATGCAGTGTTTATTAAGGTGAATAGGATTATGGAGTCACTCATGTTATGTGTAAATGCTTACTTTTCAGGTTGTATGCAAAATAACAAAAAGGACTTTTGTTTAGGTAGCAGAACATAAAATGAAATGTGGACAAAAATGCAGCATAACTTAATCTAACCTATCCTAACCTCCCTTTGGAGAAAAAGCTTCGCTGCCTATGTCTTGGAATATTATAATCTTGAATGTTCAGTGAACACCAGATGAGAACAACATACATGGTATGACAGATATAACCATAGTTCAATACCCATTGCTCAGCATATGGATACCATTAGATGGCACTAAAAGGTAAGTATATTTGGCATAACATGTGCCTCATTATCTGCTCTCTATCCCTGTGTTAAGTAATAGGAAGGTAAGGCATTTTGGACATTACGTGGGAATTATCAGAGATGCAGGTTATCAGAATTAATTTTTAAATTATATCTATGTATTAGCATATGCATGTCGGAATTGCTCCAGAGCATTAAGGGCAGCATTATAGTGAATTTTGATGGAAATATCCTCCTTTCCAACTGTGATGAGTTTGTCAACTCAGTTTGCTTATGAATTACCATGCATAATTAATGCCATTTTCTTACTGGAGTGCATATGCATTTGAACATTATTTCTGCATGGCCACATCCTAGACCATAAATCTTAGTAACTTGAGGTGCACTGCATGCATTAGCTGGTTCACAAAGACACATGACCCCTAAAGGAAGAGGCACACTGAATGCACTTGGGATAAAAATTGGACCAAATGCAGTGCAAAGGATGCTATTAAGAAGAGGATTAGTGGCAATGCATGCCTAAAAAGATGAATAAAGCACTAAGCTACAGCTTTTTCCGACAAGGAAGGTGCATTTTTCCGATAGCAAATAATTTCAGCATTTTGTACAAATTCCTGGTTGTAATCCTGCAGCATTAATTATGTGTGGTTTTCCGTTATTCCGAAATTGTGGGGAAAATCGTGTTCAGTCACCCACAACCAGCCATCGAAGACAACCGAACCGTCCAGGGAAAATCAGGTCTACCATCTTGGAACAAATGTACTGTATGGATGCTGATTATGATGCACACTGAGTATTCAATTTCAGGTCAATTTCAATTGAAGCTTCATCATTTCAGGGAGGGAGTTGGTCACCCTGCGGCCTCACTCTGGGATACAATCATGGTTAGTGGCATCGACAGTTCTTCAAGGGTGGTGCAGGGCCAAATTCAAGCTTTTTATCCAGATGTCTCCAAATGTTTGCTTGAAAAACCAAGGAATCAACAACTTTAAGTTGCAGTGTTTTGAGGTTGTATGAGGAACTGCTCCTACTGTTCGCACCACTTTCCTTTCCCTAGCAGCAGAAACACTGTAAGACCCTTTCAGTGATTAAGACTTGAAATTCACACAACCCAGATAGAGTAGCGTAGACAGTGGCGTACTTAGTATTTGCATGCGGGGGCAAACGGATTTCGAGGTGGCTCAACCAACACTGATGCAAATAGTCGCCGGATTTCGACCAGTATATTTTATGGTACCCATTATTAGCCTACGCTGAGATGAGTAGGAACAACTTAATTTGGCGCTGCAAGATGCCAAACCCATCACCGTCGTTCCGAAGACAGTGGATTTCAATCCTCACCCTCCTGTTCAAATAATTCTGAAATTACCGGCAAGTTGTCATATACAAAATGGTCGGCTGATATATATATATATATACATATAGGCACCGTTGGTTAAACACGACAGCTTGTTCTGCATTTATTAGCTTTTTATGTACGTTTTCGATATGTCGCACATTCGCTTTCACTTGAGATTCGAGCTGGTGGACTATTTCTCCGAATGAGATCATCACAAGTGTGAGTTATGGTTTCCATCTATATTTAAATACAACGTTTCGATCGCCATAGATCATCATCATGGATACATTATAGGTGACATGGCTAGATGGAGTCAAAGTTATGACAAGTAAAACAAGTGGGTAAGTGCAAAAAAACATCTCACGGGATACAAATCATTCAAGCATTTATATGGGCACTTTCATCGTCAAGTCCAGGAATCCGATTACAGGCAACAGTACACGCACGTACTCATAAAAAGGCACGCGTTACACTTCACTCATAATCGTACAGAGCTAGTGCAGAGGTCATCTTGCACTGTATGTTTATTACCGGCAAGGTATCCTTGATGAGAACAGCCTCATATACCGGCAAGCGTCTTCGATCAGCACATTTTACAAGGATCTCTGTATTAGATACTAGATTAGTGCGTGTGATAGAGGCCTTGTGTGTGTCCCTATAGTGTTCTTTGGGCCCACCACTCTGTAAGTGCATGGTGAGCCTTCTACTGAGCGTCGTTGTAGTATGGCCAATGTAGCATACTGGACGGGTTGCGCAGTTGTGTGGGCAAGTGAATTTGTACACTACATTGACCTGCTTTAATGGCTCAGTTTCAAGCTGGGGGGTTATTTCTCATGGTTAATGATGACGTTTTTGGACCTTGATAATAAATCGTAAGTGATAATTTCTCACCAACTACTTTAGGTCTACAACTGCCTAGAACAATTTTTTTTATGGCACGCTCATCATGCTTCCAGGCAGGGGTCATGATGTTTTGATAAAAAATCTTGATGTTTATATTTTTAGTATGGTTGTCATCTTGTTTTTGCAGATATTTAGTTATGATGTCCTTGCATGTGGCGTCAAAGTCTCTATTACTATATCCATTGTTAACAAGAAGCTGGCGGACTCTCTGTAGCTCCTGGTCAAGGAGTTCCCACGAAGAACAGTTCTTTACTGCCCTACCGACGTATACCCGAATGACACCTTTTTTATATCGGTCTGGGCACTCACTAGCCGCATTCATGCAACAGCCGGTATCCGTCGGCTTCCTGTAAACATCTGTGACGTAATGGTCACCTGCGGATTTTACTATGACGTCAAGGAAAGGCAGCTTAGCTTGAACACTCAGTTCTTTTGTGAATTTCAGACCAGATATCTCCTGTAGCCTGAGTCTGATAGTCTCAAGGACTTCTTCATTCTTCACGTCCAAGAATATATCATCGATATATCGGCAATAAAAGTTAGGTTTTAGATTCACATCGCCAAACATCTCCAGTTCTACATGTGACATGTAAGCTTGTGCAAAAAGGACACCCAACGGTGACCCCATAGCTACACCTTCTACCTGGTGATAAAGTCTACCCTCAGGGCATCTGAATGGTGCTTCCATCGTACAAAGTCTAAGCATTTGCTCCAGAACTTTGGCTGGCAGCTTTAGAGGACGCTTCTCTTTCTGATGATAGACGTATTGGAGGATGATCTGGATTGTTTGTTCAACTGGTACGTTGGTGAACAAGCTTTGAACGTCCAGAGATGCAATAATCCCCTTAGGTTTAGTAGATTTCAGAATGTCAATGAACTCTTGGCTAGAGCTGAGTGCGAACGTCGTTGGTATATACGGTGCGAGTAGGGCATTCAATCGTTTTGCAATCCTGTATGTGGGGGTCGGGATCTGCGATATTATAGGTCTGAGCGGGTTTCCTTCCTTGTGCGTTTTTACGCTACCGTATAAATATCCAGGGTGGAACTCACCTGTAACTTTCTGGAAATGTGTTCCACCCACCTCAGCATTGGCTACATCAATCAGGTTATTTAGTCGCTTCTTCAGGGACTCGGTTGGGTTTCGCGTTATTCGACGAAATTTTGTATCATCGCCGAGTATGGACCTGACTTTGTCTATGTAGTCTTGCTTGTTGAGGATAACATAAGCGGCTGCTTTGTCAGCACGTCTAATAACTATATCATCGTTGTTCTTCAGACTAGCGGCCGCCTCCCGTAGTTTTCTGGTCAATATGCTTTTGCTCCCTGTATGCCTTTTTCTACCAGCTTCCACTTGCAACAGGGCTTTGATATCCGGCTTAAAATGTATATATATATATATACAATAGAACACCGTGTGCCTAAACAGATCGTGCGAGCTACTCAAGCGGCGATCAGCTTCCGACCCACGAGCCGTGGAATACATATATACATATGTATATGTATACATATATGTATGCATATACATATGCATGCATGTATATGCACACACACACACACATATTTATATATATATGTATATATATATATATATATATATATATATATAATATATATATATATATATATATATATATATATATATATATATATATATATATATATATAAATGGAACAAACTAATAATAGTTAAATATTAAACGATAATTATAATTAATAGGGTTGCAATACGATTATTCAGGGCACACCCGACCAGCACGAACACGTTCTGATTCTATTTTAGCCAACACATACCCGGAGTATTAGGGATGGGTGATCCTAAAAAAATATCTGGGGTCTCTGACATTCAAGTGCAATGAGGCACGCCTTAAAATTATTTGATCGAGATGAAACTGTTTAAGTGCTGTTTTTAGGCTAATACGAACCAGAAAATCAACTGCCTTTTTCGTTTTTAGAGAATAAAAATGTTGGGTCCAAATAGCTGTCACCCTAATATATATATATATATATATATATATATATATAAATAATGCGTGTATATATTATTATTATTATGATTATTATACCATAGATTACTTGGATTCAAAATTCAGAAAGTTAAAGGCCCAAATCGATAGGTCATATGATCCATGGTACCCCATGTTAATAAAAAGTTTAATTTATTAGGGGACAGAGCCAACATTGGGGGGGGGTCTTGCCCCTCAACAATATATCAAAGAACACCCCTGTTCTAGACGCATATGAATTAAAAATGAAAACAATCCTGAAAGCCAGCTGCAGGTTCCGTATCTGCACTATGGGTGATAAGGGCGTGCTATTCCAATCAGTATCGGCACCTCCACCGGTAGCCTAAATATAATGTTGGCGCATTTTCCTGGTCGCAGGGCTTCCACCTTCCCATGGGAGGCACATGCCCCTAGTTCCCCCACCATTACTTAAGCCTCTGTATCGAATGGGGAGGAACTATGTTGCAACAGTTATCTCTTACTTGCTCCTACCCCGCCTTCCCGGCCCTGATCTTCAGTTGGCCTGACTCATACTTCTACTACCCGTGGCACCGCGCGATTCCCGCGGCGCTCGATATGAATGTAGTGAGCGTGGGTTCAAGCAAAAGATCATAGTGTTAGGAGAAAAGAAGGTTCATATTCGTCGACAAAATTCTTCAAGCTTTCAAGTGAAGCAGATTTGGTCCAATTTTAATGGAAGTTAAGACCGGAAATGTTGTATGGAAATCACGCAAGTTTGGCTGGAGAGCCTACGGGACTGATTAATTGTCTAGCTCATGTGACGTCACCGGTTCCCAAACGACATTGGAGGGCCCCGTGCCGGGGCGTCAGTCGAACGGCAGCCGCCGAGGAGAGAGGACAGCGTTCTCGGACGCTCCAGCAGGCGACGCTCGCGGTTGGCTGCGACGCAGACGTCGGCACGGGACTGGTCGGACGGTTCAGAAGGTCACAACACACGACCGGTGAGCGGATCATGCTCTGCCTGCCGGGGACGAACATGTCGGCCGCGCCGGTCGAGCTGTGGCGGTCGGCGCCGGCGGTGCTGCAGCGCGCCCGCCGCCGCCACCTGGAGCCGGTGGGCGGCTCGCGCGCCCGTCGGTGCCTCTTCGCCGGCGTGGACGCCGACGAGACACGCCGGTTTGTGAGGCGCGAGCTGGCGGCTGTGCGCGCCGCTGACCGGCGCCGCTACAACTTTGACTTTGAGAACATGGTGCCGCTGGCGGGCCGGTTCGAGTGGCGGCGGCAGGACGGCGAGCCGACGCCGCTGCACGACGGCTGCAGCCCGGCGAGGCGGCTCGACTTCCACCAGTCCCCACCCCAGCTGAATAGGCCAGCGAAAGTTGCACCCGAGTCCGCCATCGACCGCCTCGAGTTGACCGGGAAGCGAACATGCACAGCACCAGAAGGCGGTCGGGACGTCCGCAGCGCACCCGAAAAGCGGCACCAGCCTCGCCAACTCCCACACAGCACTGGTGCGCAAGAGCAGAGGACTTCCTGCCGGCAGCTTAGGACGTCCGGCGAATCTGTGGAGTGTGTTCCCGCATGTCAAAGCACAATTATAGGTCAGTACCCTGTGAGTCAACCGAGGAAAGGGTTCATGATTGCAAGCCTGAGCGTAACTTCTGATGAATGCACCTGCATGTATGCATGAATATGATTAAAAACACAGTGTCCTGTGAAGCTTTTATCGTTTTGGGAATCGTAAGCCAGTGCTGTATGCCAACGATATCAAGCCAGGTGCGTCCATATAAGGTTACAAGGAGGTGTGATAGGGTTAGTTGTGATGGTGAATGGGTTCAGAGGGTAGTCTACAATCAAGAACTCGCATGGAGACTTTATATCATATTCCTTTCGCGGTAATTTTTTCCGCTCATTTTTTTTCTTGCAGCTTGTCCTCTTGGCGAACCGTGCACTTGGGAATTGACGATTCCTTGCCACAACCTAGCGTGGCATTAATGGCATATTTTCCCGTATAGCGTTGTGAACACAAAATCAGCTAAAAGTAGCAATTCGAAACCTAAACCCAGCCCGTGCTGGGTACGCTGCCTAGTTAGGCATTAGACTTGTCCCCGGGCAAGCCAACCAGTCAGTTCATGCCACCACCTCATATCAGTCATGCAGGTGTCCACAGTCGAGCCAATCAGTCAGTTCATGCCACCACCTCACACCAGTCATACAGGTGTCCACAGTCGAGCCAATCAGTCAGTTCATGCCACCACCTCACATCAGTCATACAGGTGTCCACAGTCGAGCCAACCAGTCACTTCATGCCACCACCTCACATCAGACATACAGGTGTCCACAGTCGAGCCAATCAGTCACTTCATGCCACCACCTCACATCAGACATACAGGTGTCCACAGTCGAGCCAACCAGTCACTTCATGCCACCACCTCACATCAGACATACAGGTGTCCACAGTCGAGCCAACCAGTCACTTCATGCCACCACCTCACATCAGTCATACAGGTGTCCACAGTCGAGCCAACCAGTCAGTTCATGCCACCACCTCACATCAGTCATACAGGTGTCCACAGTCGAGCCAACCAGTCAGTTCATGCCACCACCTCACATCAGTCATACAGGTGTCCACAGTCGAGCCAATCAGTCACTTCATGCCACCACCTCACATCAGACATACAGGTGTCCACAGTCGAGCCAACCAGTCACTTCATGCCACCACCTCACATCAGACATACAGGTGTCCACAGTCGAGCCAACCAGTCAGTTCATGCCACCACCTCACATCAGTCATGCAGGTGTCCACAGTCGAGCCAACCAGTCAGTTCATGCCACCACCTCACACCAGTCATGCAGGTGTCCATAGTCGAGCCAACCAGTCACTTCATGCCACCACCTACATCAGTCATGCAGGTTCCCAGTCGACAACAGTCCTATGCAAATAGTCATAGGTAGTCGAGAAAGTATTCAAATAACATAGTGAGGAGAAGTCAGTTGACTATAGCATCAGGTGTAATGACAACCAGTCACTTTGAAACATCATGCAGGTGTAGTCGAGCAATCAGTCACTTCATGCCACCACCTCACATCAGACATACAGGTGTCCAGTCGAGCCAATCAGTCACTTCATGCCACCACCTCACATCAGTCAGCAGGTGTCCACAGTCAGCCAACCAGTCAGTTCATCCACCACCTCACATCAGACATACAGGTGTCCATAGTCGAGCCAACCAGTCACTTCATGCCACCACCTCACACCAGTCATACAGGTGTCCACAGTCGAGCCAATCAGTCAGTTCATGCCACCACCTCACACCAGTCATACAGGTGTCCACAGTCGAGCCAATCAGTCAGTTCATGCCACCACCTCACATCAGTCATACAGGTGTCCACAGTCGAGCCAACCAGTCAGTTCATGCCACCATCTCACGGCAGGCGAGTTGACCCACCCATGCGGTGAGGTGGACGTTTGAAGGCGAGGGGCCAACTGACCCCGGCTTCAGTTTCCGGTTTCCAGCTGCGAAATAGTTAACCGGTGGTAGGACCCTCTCCTTTATTGCCATTGACTCTCCACATGACGAAAATCCTGGATACGTAGTACGCTGCTACTTGCATGACGATACCTCTCTTCGCATAAGAATGTTCCTGAATTAAAACTTGTACTAATATAGTTGTCAATATGATGTAGATGTTGAATGGTTCGAATGGAATAACTCCAAGATGCAAATGAAAAGATTGTCAGCAAAATCAATGTGATTGGTATTGACTTCCCAGTGTTCATGTCGAAACGTCTCAATTTTAGTGAATGTATGATCTTTTTCGGAATTGCACAAACTTGATAACGATAATGATATCAACATATAGGAAGAGTGAGTACTAAAGTCATTCTACACTGGACCTTTCTGACCATGGTCGAAAGCATTCGGCAATGTCGGAAATACTAACATGTGGTGCAGACATTTCATTTGCCTACCTGGGAAAAGCGATGAAAGCCTAACTAAATGATCAAAGGTGTAGCAATTGGTGGAACGATGACAGCAACGTTCGTGCTGTAGGGGACGAGTAGCCTAGGGGTAGGTTGCTCGTCTCACAATCGAAAGGTTGTGGGTTCGAGTCTCACCTGTCGCTACTCTTCGCCCGCGGCCAATCGGCGTCACAGATTGGCGACACTACATGACTCAACGGTCGATGTGTCGCAAAACCAATAACCAACCAACCAACATTCGTGCTGTAAATTGTCATCGATAATGCAAATTTAGGTAACTTGGTATTTTCAGGTATCTAAGTTCTGAATTCTGACATGCCTGGTCATGTGGCATCAATTGGAAGTGACACTATTTGTCATGTTGCATTCTCAAATCGTGTGACAAACACGCAAGAACATCCTTTCACGTGTCAACGCTGAATGAACGGATTTATTCGCCACGCCCTAAAGCTCAAACAATTCATCAACGATGGAGATGCACACCTGCATGCATCTAGGAATCAACCCAGACATAGGCACCAGCACACCTCACTGAAAGCAAGCAAAACACCCACCAATAACTGCAAACCGTTATTAATGGGAAACTTTGACTGAGGCTACAAACACAACTGTCCCAGCGGCGGTACAGCGTTTAAATGTCCTTCCCCGCTGGGCTTCACTGACCTCTGCACCCCCGAACCGCCCACCCTGGCGTCCTCGGCAGCCGACATTCCTGCCGGACGTAAGCACGCGCGGCGTGCGGGCCCGCCCAGCAGCGCTCGTGTAGCACGGCGCAGCGTGCGGGCCCGCCCAGCAGCGCTCGTGTAGCACGGCGCGGCGTGCGGGCCCGCCCAGCAGCGCTCGTGTAGCACGGCGCAGCGTGCGGGCCCGCCCAGCAGCGCTCGTGTAGCACGGCGCAGCGTGCGGGCCCGCCCAGCAGCGCTCGTGTAGCACGGCGCAGCGTGCGGGCCCGCCCAGCAGCGCTCGTGTAGCACGGCGCAGCGTGCGGGCCCGCCCAGCAGCGCTCGTGTAGCACGGCGCAGCGCTGGCCGGCCGGAGGCCACGCGCCCGGCCAGCGGCACCGCTTTGTATACATACACTCGTGGTAGGGGCTGAGGTAAGTTGTCGTCAGGCCGGGGAGAATGCTGGCATGGCACTCACTAGTCACTGGCCAGCATGTCCGGAGTCGGCTGGCAGAAGGTGAAATTGTAGACATCTTGATATTCGTACCATGATCTGCCTTCGTTATTCTTGTATTTTTCTCTTCGTGAGCTCGCATTAATTCTCTCCTTCTTTCTCTTGCTTTCGCTCTCCCTTTCTCTTTTTCTCCCTCCCCTCCATCTATTCTACTTTCTCTCACTTCGCTCTCTTCGCTCACGATAACTATGTCGAAATAACAGTGAAAAAGTTACGTTCGATATCAACTTGATTTGCCTATCGATTTCTGGAAGCGCTGGTATAATGGAGTACTCCGAGAAAGCGGCCACCAGTTCTGTGCTCGGCAGAGGGGCCGCCGGTTGTTTCGGTGGCGTCTCGGCCGCCCTGCGTCGGCGTCTAATCTGGCTGTAGATCGGCTGCGCCGTGGGAAGGCGCCGCCCCTGTGCTGCGGCACATTTCCATACGAGTGTTACAGGTCGGCCAACACTCCACTCCACTCCGCTGCTGGAGACTGGAAACTGGAGACTGGAGTCATGAGCGCGCCCGGTCCGGCTGCCCGGGCTGAGTCAGACACGCCGGCACACCGTGGCGCGTCCTGGGCAGCGGCGCCCGCCGCCCCGCCGACTGCCCCGGCTCAGGAGCCGGTGCTGGCTGATCGGCAGTGAACACATGCGGGCCAGGTCACGGCATCGACAAGCACAGAAAACATCAGCCTTTGAGTGTTCCGCCGATAGCACTGCATGGATGTCTGTGGTATGAGGGTAGGTGTCGGGGAGGTGAGGGAATACAAGGGAATGGAGTAGTACCTGTTCTACATGGCCACCAGACATAGACGGACTGCAGCATGCCGTTCTGTACATGGTTAGATATTTCTTGAGGTGACATCGACCCCGATTGGGGAGGGATAGATTGGAATGGCGAAACCCTGGATTTCCTTTCAATACCATGGTGACATAAACTTGTCATTCTCTTTTTTCTTCAGTTTCCTGTGTCACCTGCATCCTCTAGCTATCCGTCCGTATGTGGCTGTAGGCCTGCTCCAAAACTATCAGGTCGCATACATTATCGGTGTGCTCAAGTTAATTCCAAAACACGGCTGCGAAGAATGCTTAATGCTATGTCCCAGAAGCGTGATGGGAACACATATGCCTGTCTCCACGGCTGGCGGCATGTGGCGGTACGCTACTCGCAGCACTGCACGCCTACCGAATGACAAAGCACATAATGTCGACATTAATAATTCATGAGCTGCTCAAGTCAGCGTCGGCCAGCTTGTTTGTCCAGTCTGGCGGTGTGCCTGACGTCTGCCCATTAGTTGATAGCATCTGTAATCCAGAAGGGTTACTGGGTCACTGCGAAGGGGCAGGGTGGGCATGGGTGATGTATCTGAGATCGGGAGATAATGGATCTACTGCGAACCGGTCAGGTGGAGCTTCTGTTTCGCGAACCACGCCACGGTCGCCGTGTTTGTGGCAGGGACAGATGTGATGTGGGGTTTGTCACTGAGGGCTTATCGCGCTACCCTATGGTTTTCTCCAATAGTCCTGTGGAGGGCTGCGGCACATACAACCGTCGGAGTATGTCGAGGATGGTTTGAACGTCTACTGTGCTCTTTCGAAGTAATAGTTGCGACGTCGACACTAAACCAGATTATTGTTAGCAATGTAGGGAGAGCAGTCCTCCTCAATAATTGTAGTCTGGTATACTGGCTTGACCTGGTATCTTGGTATATCACTGAGTGATATACCATGGGCAATTGGCCTGGCATTTTAGCATAGCCTAGTATCCCGGCATAACCTGGTATCCTGTGTAGCCTAGTATCCTGGTGTAGCCTGATATCCTGGTGTAGCCTGATATCCTGGTGTAGCCTGGTATCCTGATGTAGCCTAGTATCATGGCATAGCCTGGTATCCTGGTGTAGCCTAGTATCCTGGTGTAGCTTGGCATCCTGGTGTAGCCTGATATCCTGGTGTAGCCTGGTATCCTGATGTAGCCTAGTATCCTGGCATAGCCTAGTATCCTGGCATAGCCTGGTATCCTGGTGTAGCCTAGTATCCTGGTGTAGCCTGGTATCCTGATGTAGCCTGGTATCCTGGTGTAGCCTGGTATCCTGATGTAGCCTGGTATCCTGGTGTAGCCTGGTATCCTGATGTAGCCTGGTATCCTGGTGTAGCCTGGTATCCTGGTGGATCCTGACGTAGTCTGGCGTCATGGCATAATCTGACATAATAGCATAGCCTGGCATCCTGGTGTAGCCTGATATCCTGGTGTAGCCTGACGTAGCCTGGCATTCTAGCGTAACCTGGCATCCTGGCATAGCCTGGCATCCTGATGTAGCCTGGTATCTTGATGTAGCCTTGTAGCCTGGCGTTGCCTGACATCCTGGTGGATCCTGACGTAGACTGACGTCCTAGCATAACCTGGCATACTGGCAGAACCTGTATGCATATCCTGACATAGCCTGACATAGCCTGGTTTCCTGGCATAGCCTGGTATCCTGGTGTAGCCTAGCATCTATATCCCAGTCCTGGCGCAGTGGAGCGAGCCTTTAAAGCTTCCGCCGCGTGTACAACGCGCTGTGGCGGCTGACCTGGCGACAAACTCGTGTCTGAAAACATCTCGCAATGGTGCCGACATAGAAACGTCTGCCGTTTATTTAGTGTGGGTTTCATGTGATAATCAACACAGTAAAACCAAGGTAGGTTGAGTGCCATTTTGATACTCTGGTTTTATCACGAGTGATACTTTACCGTGACAACCCCTCGAGGGTGTACAATTAGTATTTAGGGTCTTGGAGCTTGCGAGACCTCATGACTTCGGGTCATGACTAATCAGGTCATGGCTGAATTTTCAGTTGAGCTTTAAAAACATCGGAGGCCATGCATAGGCTTCATAGGCCATCGGAGGTCCTTTAATGTTCCTTTGACCTTTCTTTAAAGCAAACATGCACGGCTAGATTCGGCCCTAATAAGAGAATTCATCGATGCATAAAGATCAGCCTGTTATTTTTGCACAGTTCTCTGTGAATAGAGTCAAGGATTTGGTTGCTCGACGACACCCAACTGATCTCAGACCATGACGACGACGACACCCAACTGATTTTAGACCATGACGACGACGACACCCAACTGATGTCAGATAATGACGACGACGACATCCAACTGATCTCAGGCCATGACGACGACGACACCCAACTGATATTAGACCATGACGACGACGACACCCAACTGATGTCAGATAATGACGACGACGACATCCAACTGATCTCAGGCCATGACGACGACGACACCCAACTGATATTAGACCATGATGACGACATCCAACTGATGTCAGAGCAGATAATGGCACGCAACCGATGCCAGACCATGATGACGACATCCAACTGATCTCAGACCATGACAACGACACCCGACTGATGTCAGACCATGACGACGACACCCAACCGATGTCAGACTTTGATGACAACGGCATCCAACTGATGTCAGAGCATCACTTAAGCAGGTCCTCCTGACGTCTGTCGTAGATATGACAACATGGGTCGCTTGATGGCGTCTGTGAGAACCTCAACACATACTAACTGTGTATTTCCAGCTGTTTATAGCTGACAACCTGAACTAACATTCAGGTTGTCCATAGCTGGAAAGCTATGATTAAAAGCATTCAGTACCGGCTTGTTTATGAGAAATAGCATCGGTAAGGAAGCGAATCGTCAATCAATCTTAATTATTTGTTTCTCCTTTTCAGGTTTGTGGAGGACACGAAAGCGTCCCTCTGCCTTCACATCGTATGTCCAGATTCAAACGAAGATAACAAAATGTCACGTGCTTTCACTGGAGCTGGAATCGGTTGGAGAAATGGACGAATCGTTATCTCACTAGAACTGGGCTCTCTGTTAATGGATGTCGGGAGCTATTATGGTGATCTCAATACATGACTCATCAGTGAATTGGTGTTGGTTGTGAGATTATGAACGAATGGAGTTGTTGCACTTTGTGGGGGTTTGATCTTTATAAAAAAACGTCTACCAAACACGCTTGCGCGTTTGTTTGATATGCTGTAGGCAAATCAGTTTTAGCGAAGGCGTTAGTTGTTGAATAGTCGCCACAAAGCTCATTACTGAGGATCGGTTCTGCAACAAATCGAACATCGGGCTCTTCTGCTTAGCACGCGCCCACGAAAATTATAAGACTCCTTCCGCTTTTCTGCTGAATCCGTCCCCCATGTATCATATACTGTAGGTAAAGTCGTTTTACCGAGGAAGATAGTTATTGAACAGTCGTGACTAAGCTCATTACTGGGGATATTTTTTTTTATCAACGAATGGGACATGATGCTCTTCTGTTTAGCACTTGTCTATGATAATAATTAGTAAGCCTTTTTCCTATCTTCTCAATATCTTCGAACCGAAGATCTGTTCAACACATGATTTATGCCTGACATATCATTTAACAGCCTTTTCTTCGGTGAGCAGAAAGTAGTGAAAATAATTATTTGTCCTTAGCATATATCCGAGTACAGTCCTTACTGAAAGTCATCTTCACTCCTACTCCCAACAAAAATCAATTCAATTGATCGTACGCACCCTCGCTACCATGTTATTTCAACCTATGCCATGTCAGATTATGATCATTATAACCTTTTCTGATTCCGGAGACTCCTTAAATGACACTTAAATGACAATGCAGAACAAACATTTACTTACATGTGCTTACACTGATAGCGCAAGGTATTGCCTGCTGTACAAATCTTATCATTGAAGCTCCGAAGTGCGTTTGTTAATTTAGGCCTGTTTTCACATTCCTATCACATATATCTACTTTAAACTAATTGGCAAGTGCATAAGAGTATCACAATACCAACAACAAAAATTTAACCCGGGAGTGACGGTTCCGCATAATGTGCTAGGACGCTCGACATACACACAGCGCATGAACATCCAGTCGATGAAACCCAAACTACCAGAATTGTGAACAGAAGTACGTGACGTTTAAGGATTTGACATACTGAATCTTTGCAAAAATTGGCTGTCTTCAAATGCATCATCTGCAGGTCTATTATACGTTTCTGGCTATCGACTGTATCGTACTGACCGACCGAGGAAAGGTAGATTACCTATCGGATATGGAGGTGTAGCAATGATAACTCGTGAATCACTGATCGACCGAGGGAATGTAGGCAAACTATCGGATATGGAAGTGTAGCATGCTACTCCGTGAATCCCTGACCGACCTAGGGAACGTAGATTACCTGTTGGATACGGAGGTGTAGCTATGCTAGCTGATGAATACGTGAATCGCTAAGTGTGGTAGTATTGCTAACGTCAACAACTGACACTCAACGACAGCACAGTGTTGAAATACTGTAAACTCTTACTAGGTCCGGTAAATAGCGCCGATTTTTAATTGTTTTTAATTGCCTACCGTCATGAAGCCAACATTTTGCGACAGATATCAGCAGACATGGATGATCTCAGCGCTCAGTTTCAGTTCACGATCGCAGTGCACCCACGTGAAAGGATAGTATTGGCCGGTGACCTGGACGCGTGTTTGCTTAAGCGCAACATTAGGACACCGGGAGTCCAATTACGTGGTGTTTTAACCCTGAGCAGACTAGTCGGGTAACCGTAGATAAGCCCATATACATATCTGCCGGGTGGCCGCTAGATGTCGTTACAGCAACTGAGTCTAAACAAGTGATTCGTTTGGGCATCACCCGCTGTCACTATGGTAGGCCACATGATCTTACACGAATGTTGATGCGATATAGCCGTGATGGACGGTATGGTAGATATGTGGCCCTTAGCAGATATCCTAATCCTATCGATGAAGATACTTCTAATGTCACCTTGAGTAACACTGACTGGAACAGTGAGTCGCCCACTGCCGACGCACTGACTGTCGACTCCAGCGGGTCGCCCACTGAGTCATGGGATGCCTTCCGACACACATTGCCTTAATTGTTTGATTGTTGCATTGTTTGACGCGGTGGCTCCCGTTTGGCGTGTGAGAATTACATCACCCCGGGCGCCGCCTCTGACATCCTCTGCACTTGACCTGGTCGTCGGGCGTGGAGCTGACCTGGTCGTCGGGCGTGGAGCTGACCTGGTCGTCGGGCGTGGAGCTGACCTGGTCGTCGGGCGTGGAACTGACCTGGTCGTCGGGCGTGGAGCTGACCTGGTCGTCGGGCGTGGAGCTGACCTGGTCGTCGGGCGTGGAACTGACCTGGTCGTCGGGCGTGGAGCTGACCTGGTCGTCGGGCGTGGAACTGACCTGGTCGTCGGGCGTGGAACTGACCTGGTCGTCGGGCGTGGAGCTGACCTGGTCGTCGGGCGCGGAACTGACCTGGTCGTCGGGCGTGGAGCTGACCTGGTCGTCGGGCGTGGAGCTGACCTGGTCGGCGTCAGCGGTAGTCGCCAGAGAACACTATGAACAACTGAGCCGCGAGAGCCGCGCTGCTGTCAGACGTGACACTGTCGAGAGAGCCGCGCTGCTGTCAGACGTGACACTGTCGAGAGAGCCGCGCTGCTGTCAGACGTGACACTGTCGAGAGAGCCGCGCTGCTGTCAGACGTGACACTGTCGAGAGAGCCGCGCTGCTGTCAGACGTGACACTGTCGAGAGAGCCGCGCTGCTGTCAGACGTGACACTGTCGAGAGAGCCGCGCTGCTGTCAAGTGACATGTCGAGAGAGCCGCGCTGCTGTCAGACGTGACACTGTCGAGAGAGCCGCGCTGCTGTCAGACGTGACACTGTCGAGAGAGCCGCGCTGCTGTCAGACGTGACACTGTCGAGAGAGCCCCTGCTCAGACTGACACTGTCGAGAGAGCCGCGCTGCTGTCAGACGTGACACTGTCGAGAGAGCCGCGCTGCTGTCAGACGTGACACTGTCGAGAGAGCCGCGCTGCTGTCAGACGTGACACTGTCGAGAGAGCCGCGCTGCTGTCAGACGTGACACTGTCGAGAGAGCCGCGCTGCTGTCAGACGTGACACTGTCGAGAGAGCCGCGCTGCTGTCAGACGTGACACTGTCGAGAGAGCCGCGCTGCTGTCAGACGTGACACTGTCGAGAGAGCCGCGCTGCTGTCAGACGTGACACTGTCGAGAGAGCCGCGCTGCTGTCAGACGTGACACTGTCGAGAGAGCCGCGCTGCTGTCAGACGTGACACTGTCGAGAGAGCCGCGCTGCTGTCAGACGTGACACTGTCGAGAGAGCCGCGCTGCTGTCAGACGTGACACTGTCGAGAGAGCCGCGCTGCTGTCAGACGTGACACTGTCGAGAGAGCCGCGCTGCTGTCAGACGTGACACTGTCGATCATCTGCAGCGTGAGTGCAGGTAAACAGGTTCGTCTCAGGTGTGGCAAGTGTTGAAGCCAATAACAGGTGACGGTAAGGCCACCTGTACCCATCCACCCATGTCCACACAGCGATTTGCATATGAATGTAACGCCTGAGAAACTGAACAAATGTTTTCCGCATATACAACACACAACAGCTAACGGTGTACCTGCTACCACACTGTCGGTTCTATTGAGATTACCTCGCTTATGCACTTACAGGTTTGATGTTCCATCAATAAATATAACATTATGCAATATTCTAGGAAATACGAAACAGTCAACATCTACAGGAGTAAGTATTATAATCATGCAAATGTTCCATAAGTTATTTTCACGGGTCAGGTGTCGTTGAGTGTAGTTAAATCCAGCATACTTAGCGGAGCAGTGCCACAGTGTTGAAATCCAGCATACTTAGCGGAGTAGTGCCACAGTGTTAAAAGCATGCAATTATAACACCACTGCCTAAATGTGCCAGCGCAAAATCACCGACTCACTATCGCCCAATGGTGAGCATTGCACTACATTAATTCTTATTCATTTACATTCTACACACATTCTTACACATTCATCTACGCTCTACTACCATCTACATCGTCTCTACATTCAGTTTATATCAGATTCCAATAATGCCAGTACATCCTCCACATTCGTTGTGGAGGATGTCGGTTTGTCATGGCGGACTTTCCCGAAGGGCAAAGCAACCAGGAATGCCATTACCAAGGCCGTAATTTTCTCCAAATCATGGAGGATGCAATTATATAGTTCGCTGTGACAAAACCCTTTTGGGAGAGTGGGAGGTACACAATTCCAAAAAAGACAAAATTGAGATAGTGTTGTATCGGTGGGGGTGAGATATAAGGCAACGACTCTGACCGCTACTTTTCGAATCGAAACAGCTTGTCAGTTTGTCGCTCGGAGTGACCCCACGGACAAAGTAGCCGCGAATACATTCGTGTCGTGGAGCCAAGCAGCTCGAGCGACTTCCACATTCGCCATTATTGTTTGAAGAGGGACGGCAACACACCAGACCATTCTCGTCGATACAATCAGCCGCGCCCGGTCCGGCCGACGTTGGCCCCGCGGGATACTTGGTCTCGGGCCGGTCACTTGCCCCCTGCCCCTGGCGCCCTCCGCTGCGCTCCCTTCCTGTTTACGTCCGGTCAGCTGGTGACCGCAGCATCAGGGAATGTCAGCGCTCTGGGGCGCTCTTCACGGACGCCACTCTCCCACAGAGCCGACCCAGATGCGGCGCTCGGTTCGGCGCACCTCCGCGTACATCGATCCGCGCGAGCAGCCCGACCGCCGGCGGCACGTCGCCGGGCTACGGCGGTGGCGTCCTGTTTGTGTCGCAGCAGGCCGGCTGGCGGGCGCGACGCGAACATTCCGGAATGTGTGTGCGCCAATAACCGACTGGAAGATACGTATCTGTCGGCCAAAAAGGCGGCCGTGTGCCGGCCGGCCGCCTGCTCGCCTGCGCGGCTCTGTGGACGTGTCGGCGGCGGGGAAGGAATTGTCGCCGGCGCGCGGCGTCCGGCGCTCGCCACAACGGCAGGTGACAACCCCTTCGCGGCGCGGCCGGCGGTCGTCACAAAAGCCGGTGACCTTGTGCGCCGCGCTGCGGCGACTGCGGTGGATGCTCCGGAAACACGACCGCGGCCGGCAGCTGGCCCCAACTGTCGCCCGCTCGCCGACCGCATTGATACGACGGACGGCCGTCGCCCGTGCGCACCAACGGGAGAAACGAGCGCGCTATTTATCGCCCTGAGGCTCGTGCTGGCTCAGCGAAGGCACGCCGCGGCTGGCGTGTTCCGGCGGCGGAGGATGCTCTTGTCGATGTTTGATTGGTCATTCGTACGGCTGGAGTGCTGTATGCAGTGCCAGTGGGTGGCCACGCCAGCGATAGTCAAGGGTCAGTCACAGTCCTGAAACCCGCTTTCCCTCGAAAAAAGCTGCCGATGGGATAACATGGTGTAAAAATATCAAGCAAATATATATATATATCAATTTATATGTATATATATATGTCCATAATATATAATTTATAATAAGTAATTATTGAAAATATCAATGCCTGCTTCGAAACACGCGTAAGTGGGCGGGCGAATCAATTTCCAGTGTGAATTTCGGCAGCTCATGGTGCTAAAACAACTGACCCAATAGGGTGGGTGGCACCCCATAGGAGCTCTCTTGTGTGTACGTTTGTAGCCAAATCACAATTTTCAAAGTCAAACAAGGTGGAATGCCATAAATGTTCGATTTGTTGTCTTATTCGGCCATTATTCTAAATATGCACTTCTCCACCTGAGTCCCCGGACGTGCCATAGCGTTCGTCGAGGATAATACAAAAAAACATTACCATCATTATCAAACATCATCGCCCATAAATTCCCACCTAGAATTGCGTGCTATATCACCTGGCATTGCCCGTCTCCCGGTGTCGAGCCTTCAATGTGAGGTCCGACGTGGGTCGATGCCAGCCGATTTAGGAGGGCGGCACAGCCAGCTGGCCCGTGTCGTGGTCAGGAGTGACGATCTAGACAGAACGGTGACTGCTGACAATATCCGCGACACCTGTTCTCGCTGAGGCAGACAGCCAACAGTACAATGCTCCTGGGTGCATGCGATTTATCTGCTTTGCATCTGAATGACAGTCCTACTGGTATCGGCCGAACAAAGGTGGAAGACGCCGCTCGAGTCCAGTCGTCAAGTGGCACGTCTTGTCATACATTGTTTGTTTTCCGGGACAACGGTATGTTTTGAGAGCTGGACATATCTCATGGACTGGGGCTGTAAATGCAAATGTCGGTATCCTGAATTTACTTAGGTTTCACTTCCCCGGCGTCTATTGGATTGGTGGCATATGTTGCAGGTTTATCATCGATCAAGGCCGGATCGCCTTGCTGATACAACCGGACCATCTGGCCCCGCTCACACAACCGGACTCCCCACCCCCGAGTCGCCCCGCCAACAAAGGCGGCCGACACTGTACGGCACCAAGTTCGGGTGCCACCCCAAACGCACGCGCGGCGGTCTAATGTCTACTGATGCCTGCTGATGTCTGACGCTGATGCTGCTGTTTGATGACTGATGACCGCCAGTGCTCACGTCCGCGTCTCCACTCGTCCAGCCGCGACCGCCGTCCTTGGTCCGCATAGATCACCGGCGCCAGGCTTCACCATGGTTCAATGGCTAACTAATGCGTGGCTTCATGTTGTTGTTCGTGTCTAGCTACATTGTAATCACATACTCGGTCTGCTTCGCGTGCTGTTATGTTGCGGATGCATTTCATCCACCGTGAGGGAGAAAGATGTTCCGTGGTCTGCTACAGTTGTCTGTTATAGTGGTCTGTCACAGCAGTCTGTCGCTAGCCGCCTAGCCTAGGCGGTAGTTCGGCTGTGCAGTAAGGTGCCGCGCTGTTCGTCCTGGCTTTCACGAGTCGAGCTCGAGTTAACATGTACAGCTGCAGTGAAAGTGACGTATGTTATTTTTATAGTTGAAAATAAACATAACATGTATGGTGCAATACAGAAACACAGTTATTGCTAGTTGTCGTTGCATGGACCATACTTCATACGAAACAAATCCCCGACAGGGAATTGTCTTCGGCATCCTTCGCTAGCTGTACTAGACAGAATATCCATGCTGTACTAGACAGAATATCCATGCTGTACTAGACAGAATATCCATGCAGAATATCCTTGATCCTCTAAATTGATCCTGTAATCTGTAGTGGCGTTTTTGCAACAGAAAATGCCAATAAGATCACAAGGCCACTTGATACAGAATGAAGAACTGCTTAGAAAATTGGCTGGGGATAAGCTCCATGTTTTTATCCCGAGCTTTATTTAATCATTATGATATTGAATCGCTGTAGAAACGGAAAGCTGATTACACCGTGACGTCATAAATCATGTATTGTCTTCTTGATCCAGGACGAAAGTATGAAACCTAGAACATAGATATCAGCGAAGCTTTCGAGGAAGGTATCAAGCTGTATTCTGCATTGGAGCATAGGGCGCAGGAAGGGATGTCAGGATGCGGTATATTGAGTTTAGTATCAGGTCTGGTGAAGGGAGCCGCACCTACCCCATATAGCTTTATGGTTGAAGCATCCTGACTATCGTAATATCTGGTTTCAATGATTGGCAAAGGAGATAACTGGTTTTGCAGGCGTAACCAGCTACAAAATGAATCCGTAATTCGGGAGAATCTTTACAACCTCCATATATCATTAAAATAATTTGAAGTTGACTCAAGGGCTATTTCTCGGCATCCGACTGCGTGGTGCGGTAATGAACTTGTGGAACTTGTGATGAACATAATGTGTTCCTGCGGTTTGGGCACTGTGCTTTTGCAGCCATTCAGTCCGGACACTGCGCTTCATCAACACCAAATAGGCCCATTGAAGCATGGGAAAGAATTAGAGGTTGCCCCTGACAGCCATCGGAGGAAGGCTTCGACACACATCTTTTAACGTCTCGACCTGCAGTTTGGGAGTCTTTATCCCACGTCTCTGTCCAGGCTACGTGCGTGGGTGAAATATTTTGCAAAAATTTTATCCAGTGGGTGTCCGAGGGTTATGCCAAATATATTATGCTGCACATTTCTCCTCAAAAGAACCAGTATGCTCCGACACCAGCAAGGTGTTTGCACAGGGGATCCTGTCGTGTTTGCGTTCTCTCTGAGCAAGGTCAGCTGGGTTGGAGGGCACTGACCAGCATCTGCCGGTTCCCACATTCCTCCGACGTCCTCTGGGACGGTGAGAGATAGAGGGAGAGTGGGAGGCGGCGGCAAAAATGAAAGAGTTCCGGCGACGGCCGCACGAGCGGCTAATTAATCGACGTCCACGGCCACCCACCGCGAGAGACTCGCCTACTATCTCACACAACGTGCTGTATCAGAAAATAATGGGCTCGAGTAGATGTTAATCGGGATCCATCTATCCGGATCTGCTGGATCTGGCCTCAGTTTTACGATGGACACTGTTGGCATGTACAGCTCTGAACAGCATGCGGGATTCTTACGTCAAAATATTGATATAACACCCTTTTGTACATCGTGGGCAGTGACTTTAGTCCCGGATATACCTTCAATTCCACTTGTGCTGAGGGGTTGAGCCAGGGCGTTGGCGTAACGAAGTCCACTTAGCACCGCTCTTTCGAATGCGCGTAGCAGCCCAATCACGACTGCCTTCACGTATCGTGGGACCCGGGCTCCGAGCGGATCCCGGCCGGTCGGCCGGCTCCTGCCGACGCCCACGCCAGCACTCGCGCCGCGACCGCGACGGATGCTATGCTTGGTCAGATCCGGTGACAGCGCGACGACCGCTGCCAGGCGAACGTTTTGTCATTGCGCCATGACACAGTCGGATATCATCATTGTGACACCAACATCATCATTGTACCGTGCCGTACATTTGGGGCGTGTCTGGAGTGCGACGACCGGACCCCTCCCCGCGCGATGTGGTGCAATAGGTGATGCTGGCCAATGATAAACCAGAGCGGTGGATCAGTTGGAAAATGTCTCAACCCCCATGAGGGACTGGTATCCCTCTCGCACGCGCGGCTCGACACAGACGTGACTGGACGATCAAGGCTGTAAGATGCAGCCAAGCGGATGAAGGTGAACAGGCGTGCAGACGCTAGACGGTTGGCCGTCACTGGTGCCTTCAGAGAGTGTTGAGGCACGAATTTGGAAATAATGCATGCGAGAGTGTCAGAAAGTGTTGAAGCTGTTGCACAAGTTGTTCGTCGTATTGTTTAATAATCAGTTCGGTCAATACTAGGGCATTGGCGGGTGGGGGTTTGATGAACGGCTGTTGTATTCGATAATTTGGTGGTTTGGAAAAGTTGTTGAAATCTAAAACCAGCTACCGTACAAGCGAGGGAAGACCATAGACTAGAAAACCTTAGACCAGGCAACGGAATTTGCTTACAGTTGGGAGATCAGTGGTCAAGCTGTGCGGCTGGCATGCCTGAGGTACGGGGTTCGATTTCCCGCGCTACCCGTCCTTCCTGCCAGGGTGAGAGACAGGCGATGCCAAATGGCCTCAGGCACTGAGTACGTCGCAAAGCAACAGCCTACGAAGAGCTGAGCAAAGTGGTATGTCCAGGGATTCCGGCTGCGCGTACGCAGTCGTAGGTGCTACCACGGCACCGGAACGGATACCACTCGTAAGGGCTTCCTTTATACCAGCGTGCTTCGCACCGAGTTCAAAAGCGCACCCGCCAGCAGCGTGGACACTACATCAAGATAATGTCTTCATTTGTTTACGGTGGATGGATTCGCGGGTTGAGCACGCCTCGGGAGTCGGTTTTGAACGTGCCTTTTATGCACTGTCAGGGACACGGCGCTGGCACTCCACAGCACTGGGTGAAGCCCCTGTCGGCCGAGGCGTCCGACTTGTTCCTCTCGGCCGCCGCCGGGCCGCACCTTCCTCACATACCGGCCGCCCCTCACCCGAGCGATGCGGCTAAATCATCGGCAGCGTACCTGTCGGGCGGGCGCCTGGTCTGCCCCAGAGTCGTGCCCGGCGGCAGCAGCCAATTGACGTTCACAGTCGACGCCATCGGGTGCCAATAAACACGTCAGTCCCAACGTCAGTGGGCATCGGCCGCACGTGACGCGCCGTACCTCCCGACCGGCCACTGAATATTCTGATCCCATCTCTCTCTCTCTCTCTCTCTCTCTCTCTCTCTCTCTCTCTCTCTCTCTCTCTCTCTCTCTCTCTCTCTCTCTCTCTCTCTCTCTCTCTCTCTCTCTCTCTCTCTCTATCTCTCTCTCTCCGTGATTTCGGCGAAAAACAGGCCGACATGTTCCTATGATGACGTCACCCCTCGGTGACCTGGACAGACATATTCGATGTTGCTGCACCATAGATCGGTAGCGGACATACGATCAGCCACACCAAAGGGTGGCGCGTTAACGAATGCAATGTTCTCTTGGTTGCGACGCAACTTCAGGGGCTGCATCAATACACTGCACGGGTGATGGGGATATCGCACGGATCTACAACCAGTGTCTCCTTGCATCGAAATACCGAAATCTGTACGCACGTGATCACAATATATGAGATAGTTGTACATACTCTCTTCAAGAAACCGGTATTTAAGTGGTGGCTAATCTCACCCATGGTTTACCCAGCTACTTGTCGCGCCACAATTGCACTTCAGGAATTTGGTAATACCATGAAGACAGAAAAATATTCGATTACAAAATCCAATACTCTGGATGCACATTTACAGTAACATTCCTTCCATTTGTCAGAACCTTAATCTTGCCCTAACTATGAAGTCAAGTGCACCACACCCATAAGTCGGGTGTTACAGCTCTGAGTAGGCAGGTGTCACAGCTCTGAGTAAACGGGTGTTACAGCTCTGAATAGGCAGGTGCTACAGCTCTGAGTAGGCAGGTGTTACAGCTCTGAGTAAATGGGTGTTACAGCTCTGAGTATGCAGATGTTACAGCTCTGAGTAAACGGGTGTTACAGCTCTAAAGGGGAAAGCGCTACAATTCTGGAGGTAGACATCCCCTTGCATGCGGGAGCCGTGTTGCACTTTTGTAATGGACCAGATGCTACTGGTATAGCTGGGAGTATGTCCTACCGATACAGATAAGAACATATGCTACAGGTAAGGAAAAGATTGGAACAGATGCTACCGCTACAGTTGGTAGTATGTGCTACAGTTACAGACGAGAGCATATACTACAGGTAACTATGGGAGTATATTCTACAGTTGCAGACGAGAGCAAATGCTGCACGTAAAGAAAAGATGGGAGCAAATGATATAGCTACAGTTGGAAGTATACGCTACAGTTAAGAGCATATACTACAGATAAAGATGAGAACAGATGTCACAGCTACATGTGCGAGCATATGTTATAGTTACAGGAGATAGCAGATGCTACAACTACAGGCAATATCAGATGTTACAGATGCAGGTTAGAGCAGATGCTGCGGTTGCCGACGGTAGCACATCGCACAGTTACAGGCGGTAGCAGATGCTACAGTTACATAAGGTAGCAGATGCTACAGCTACAGGTTGGAGCAGATGCTGCGGCTGCGAGTGAGTTGTTATATTGGGGACGAGTGCTACAGCTCTGTGTGTGGCGGGAGGTGTACAACAGCCATGGCTGCTGACAGTTCCGACTTCAAGATAGCTGATGACGGTGCTTATCGCCTCGATCTATCATAATCATGCTTCCGTGCCTTTGCTGACAGCTGCGGTCAGACCCATCGCACCAGAAGCATTGAGGCAAGGCATGTCTTGACATACGCTACTCACCGCAGCAGGGACCCCGTCGACCAGCGCCCGCACCAGAATACCAACGAGGGCGCACTTCCAGTGGCGTGGTGAGTGCCATACTCAGCTCATCAGCGGCTGAGGGTGCCACCCACTACCAGCGGCTGAGCTGGCAGCTCCGACAACGCCAGACGCAAAAACCACACGGCTCTGGAGCTGCTGACAGTGCGCAGGGCAGGCTGACGCGTCAGCCTGGCCTGGACCACTCGGCAACGGTCCAGCGCTGCATCGACGCCGCGACCTGCCACACGAACAGCGCCCTGAGTGCGGGACACCGGAGCGTGCAACAGCTGCTCACGGCGCGCCATTCATTCTGGATCGGCGCTGGCCGTCCTTGAAGGTCGGCCCGGTACCGGCCGGTGTGAGCGTGCCGCTGTATATGGCGACGCTTTGTCTCAAGGCACTTGAGACAAAGCGCAGCTTTGCATAGCTGGGCGCATTGTTCGGATCTGGAATCTGTACCACCAGCCGGATGACATAATTACACGCTCGGTGTTATCAATGGCGTTCGAGCGTCTCAATTATACCTGGCACGCGCTGATTACCGCCAGGCCGACGTGGCGACCGACGCGATGTTTCACCACTAAACCTCACTGGAGTATCCAGTCGCTGCGTCATCTCCCCCTGTTACACGTAAAAAGAGAGAGAGAGAGAGAGAGAGAGAGAGAGAGAGAGGGGGGGGAGGGAGAGAGGGAGGGAGGGAGAGAGATGGGAGAGAGATAGGGAGACAATTGGGGAGAGAGATGGAAGAGAGATAGAAGAGAGATAGGGGATATTTAGGGGAGATATAGGGTGAGGTATAGAGGAGATATAGGGAGAGATATAAGGGAGATATAGGGTGAGATATAAGGGAGATATAGGGAGAGATATGGAGAGAGAAAGTGAGTTGAAGAGACACTTGTCCCCTCAAAAGCATACAAGGCAACATCCATGCATATACTACACCTCCATGGAGAATCCATGAAGAATGGCGGAATGTACTGCACCTCCTTGGAGACTGGTAGTATGCACTACACCTCTGTAGGGTCTGGTGGTGTGCACTACACCTCTATTGAGAATGGTGAGATGTACTCAGCCTCTGTAAGGCCCTGCAGTATGTACTACGCCTCGCTCGTAGGGACTGACAGCACTACAACCTCACGCTAAAGGTGTATGCACCTTCGCTTCCATGTGATCTTCCATCTCAGCTTTCCCTGTTTGAGAGCCCACCTATGTGAGGCATCGGAGAACTCCACAACACCCCATGACCTGCCAGCCAACACTGATGTTTTCCACACGTTTTCTCACGCTTCTAGCGACAGCTGTTCATTTTTCACCATCACTGGTCGTTGCCCAGCGGGATAATGGTGTTATTTGCTGTGCTCTGAGCGCAAGAGCACGACCTCCATCGTCACCACAGCCGTCCGACTGGCTCCGTCAATCAGCAGTTCAGCGGCCTCCACTGTCGTCACATCGGCTAGCCGCGTCCATGACGGCCGGCTATACCATCGCTCACACCCTCTGTCCCGCCTCGCCCCGGCAGAAAATGATGGAGGAATGCAGCGAGACTCGGGCATTCTTACCTGGCTCGGCAGATCTCAGGCCTACCTGATCACGGCTGAAGTGCAGCGAAACCCAGAGCTTTTTTCGCCCTTTCTATCCGATCTCGGACCCGCCTCACACCGGCAGGAAGTGACGGAGGGATATAGCGAGACCCAGACTTTGCTACCTATCGCACCCCATCTCAGACTTGCCTCATCTCAATGGACGAAGGCATGGTATGCCATATCTCTCGACCTGCCTTCACTAAATATGACTAGGGAACATGACGTCATCATTCTGTCCGATCATCCCAGGTCGTCAAAAGGTTAGGCCATTATCGAGCGGTCAGATGGTGACCTGAGCAGCCAACGCCATACCACAGGTTGTCAGAGGGTTAGCTAATCCTCGGGTGGTCAGGCGTTATCCTCGGAGGGTTGCACCACGCCACAGGTTGTCAGAGGGTGAGGTCATCCTCGGGTGGTCAGGCGCTATCCTCGGAGGGTTGCACCACGCCACATGTCCTGAGGAGGTCAGGTCATCCTCGGGCGACGACCTCGGAATTCTATGGAACATCACTGCACTTAGTGGCTGGCTTGGGTCGTTTTCTGGTCGTGTTCTCTAGTTGGATTGAACAAGAAGATATAATGAGGCCTTCTCTTGAAATGATCGTCAGTAAACATTCCGACAATATGTTGGATGTTTCCTAATTTTGGTGCCACAGGTAATTCGGCGAGGTAATTTAAAACAGCTATTTTGTGGCCCATTAGCTTCCACCTGTGGCAAATGACTGAACAGGTAGCGGGTAAACGACGCTGAATTGGTGACTTCTTTTATTCCGCAAACCACATAGACGGGGAAATGATGCTGAGTTAGGCCACATAAAAAGGAGTTCTGGGTGAAATAATTATCTAGCATTACACGTGAAGGTTATGCTTTTGTCCGCCCTCCAGGGCCTCTGCCCGTGCTTGTTTCCTTGAATAGCAGCGAATGTTCTAATGCCAAGAAGTGTGGGCCTTGATGCTGCCGGACACAAGACAGTAGCCCACTCATCCCACACAAACTGCCCATAAGAGGTCGTACTACCGCCCAACCACCACCACAATGCACTGCTTTGCCTTACAATACAATTATGACTTGAAACGCATCGGCAGGAGGTAGCATTAACTAGCAGCACCTGCCATGCGACTGGACGTAGATATAGCACCCTTCCCAAATGCTGCACTTTCGATTCGGGCATAAAACCAGCATGGGCGCTTGATGCTGTGGTTATCAGAGAGGGCTTTCCTTCAGCTGGTGAACGCCTGTCCCAAAAATCACTTGTACGACATCGATGATGAGTGGCTTTGGAGTTGAATTCGACTAAATGTGATCGGTGTTTTTCCAGGAGGGAGAAGCATGTCTGCTTAATGGGCTACTGTTCTTTGCCGCCAAATCCGTGTTATTTTGCACAGCTCAGCTTGGAAAGTGTCAACGCAGCCGTGCTTGTCCGCTCAGGTACTTTTCACTGGATGTTGTGACATTGTGATAGTCTTAGTTCGTCGCCACTGTGTAGTTAGGATAAATTTCCACCTAAGTTAACACCCATGATGCATTGGGATAATTTGACGCGCCCCATCATTCAGGCTTCTCCCAGTCATAGCGTTGCTACGCGCAGGATGGCCAGATGAGGCGTTTCCAGCTTGGTTATCATATTATTCAGTCCTATTCTCTTTATATCGCATAATTAGTGCTTCTTTTGGCTTGATTACCTCCAAAATACATGGGCAACAGGCAATGCCACTGAGTAATCTCAGCAACTTCCGCGGCAAGGAAGATCTGAAGTCACAGAATCACAGCATTTGAAAATTATGAATAGTGCAAGTGACGTCCTTAAACTACATCCTGAACATGAACAAGTTGATGGCACTCATGCAAGCGTGAATAACGTCCGGGCATGAGCTCGGAGTGCAGACGTGGTAGTACTATCGGACACGGGACTTTTACTTTTCCGTTATAAGCGGAGTGGTTAATGCAGTGAGCACGCCGGCAGCGGTGTTGCCTTCGCTTCTCGGCATGCAGGTGACGGCGTTTCGCTGCGTCAGCTGGAGCCATTTTACTAAGTCGTCAGTCGTATCGGCGCCATCACTTGGTGCCACCTTATTAAATCGTCAGTGGTGTCGGTGCCGTCAATTGGAATTTGGGCTTTATGGTCAATGGCATGCATGTCAACTGGAGCCACCTTATTAAATCGTCAGTGGTATTGGCGCTGTCAGCTGGTGCAACCTTATTAAATTATCAGTGTCAAGTCAGCCGGAGCCACCTTATTGAATCGTTTGTGGCATCGGCGCTGTCCATAAGAGCCGCCTTATTAAATCGTCAGCGGTATTGGCGCTGTCCACAAGATCCGCCTTATTAAATCGTTAGCGGTATCGGCGCTGTCCACAAGAGCCGCCTTATTAAATCGTCAGCGGTATCGGCGCTGTCCACAAGAGCAGCCTTATTAAATCGTCAGCAGTATCGGCGCTATCAATGGCGTCGCTGCCACACGGCGGACAGCCGACGCCGAAGCACCATTCCGCGGCCGGCTGAGTGCCGCTCGGTCCCGCTGTGACAAGTGGCGCACAAAATACCTCCGCATCCTTTGGCAGGTGCCTGAAAGGATGCTGGAATTCGCCGGCCGCTCCCTGGCCGTGCTCGGACGTGATAAGGGTTAAACCTGTCCGGTCGCCGTCGAACCGTCGGCCCGTGGTCGGCTCTCGAGAGGGAACCATCCTCCCGTCCGCCAGGTCGGATGCTGGAGACACGTTTATTTCGGTGACGTTGGGAAGATGAACCTCACCGTTGGCTTCACCAGTCAGCCGTCAAGTGGGCGCCCTCCCAGTGGACACCAAGTCACACCACGCCTCAAAGAGGCTGTCCGGTGGTTTTCCATACGGTGTAACACTACGTGAGCCCCCTTCCCCAGCTGTAGCATAGACACTTTCCAATAACTGTTGGCAACCACGACCCAAACTAGCATATGCCGGCGCGAATAGGTCTGCTGGGCACCTCTGATGTCACCGGAGCTATCCACCAGTTCTTCTGACCCTCGACCGTGTGACATGTCTGCTCCATTCCCTCCCGGCACACACGCTATGTGTGGATTTTGCCGGCAGTACGGCTGGCACTCACAAAGCTCGACATGTGAAGGCCGCAGTGTGCGCCCTCTGTGGTAGTGCTATTGTTCGGATATCCGTAGATCCGAATAGAACTCATCAGTTCGATAATGTCCGCCAAACACCTCAGGCTCGTATCCGATGCGTCAGAAATTCCTTTCAGGACTAATGGGAGCGTGGGACAATTTTCTCTAATGCGTCGTCTTGTATGAATGCAACACATTGCATTGACTGTCACTGTACAGCATTGGCATGGGTTTACATTCCCCCCGCGTGAGCTGTTGCTAAGCTGTCATCCTGACCTAATTAAGAACAATATCCCCAGGCTCATGCCAGGAAATGGTATATTCGAAGCAAAAGCATAGCAGAACCGACCGTATACTTGGTCCGGTGAGTCAATGGGATTAGTGTTTCCGTCGGTCTTTACTAAGCTACATCATGCCTCCACCATTATGCATGCATGCAGGGTTGTATTCGAACGAGTGCCTATGCATGTGCTGCATTTGTTGAAGTGAGAGAAAAGGATAATTGAAGAAGAAAATTGAATGCAATTTATTAAATGTAAAAATATTTCGTGTATAAACGTCTGCTTAAACGTACCTTAGCCTCATCAAATAGTGAAGGCTAGGTCTGAATTTTGTTGCAATGATGCAAAACTTGCGTATGAAATACAAATTCAGAAATTACTAATGAAATGTGCAACTATTTTATGGATATGATATCCTACAGCATGCAGCAAAATCACACAGTATGAAAAAACACTGAAGCCTAGCGGCAAACTTCTTCAAACACTCCATTTCAGTTGATTTAGTTTTGTACTTGGTGCACAGGATTTGTGTCAGCTGGAAATAAATTCCGTGCCAACCTTCACCATTTTATTGGTCCGAAGCATAAAAAAGCGCACGTGTGAACATCAAATGTGTTAACCTATCCGGCGACCACGGATGCTCTTCCATTCAACCAGCATATTTGTTATTTTTCCATAACAATTTTTCATGATTTTTTTTTCCATAACAATTTTCCATACATCATACATTTCAAAACACCGCTCTAGACAACGGCATGAGGAAATTTCGTGTCGTGTCTCGTGTTTTTCGCGGGGTCAAGCCGCACATTCTCGTCGCCCAGTCGCATCTATATAAATGCGCATCTATGTAGATGCGGCTGGGCACAGTTGTAGCAACTGCGCACTAGCGCAAATGTGGTAATGCACATGCTACATCCTGTGATGACCTGGCTTTAACCCAAAAGGCTAATGTTCCGAAATATCTATAATTGGACACAGAAGATCACTCAGAAGACAAAAATGAAGGGATTCAATGAACTAAACAGAAGTGGCAGAACGACGGTAGGGAGCACATGGTGATCACAAGAGCATGTGAAAAGCATTGGGGTCAATAAACCTGCATACATCGGTGAACACCACCGGCCGTGACCGATGATGAGTCGAAAGCTTCAGTCATGAAGGCAAGGAGCAACGCGGCCTGCTGTGAGGTCTTCTTTGGCCATGGACCACACAGAAGGTCCACTGAAGAGATAGCTACAAGGGCCCAACACTAGGCAAGAACACAGTTTCTCGAAACTGCATGTCTGGGAGCCGGAATTAAAAAAGAGGACATTCAGGCGAACGGAAAGGAGATACCCGCATCCGACGGACCCTGGACTCTGTGTGCTCCTGAGCGACTAGGCTGGACATCAGTCTGTAACCACATTTGGGGTAGTGAACATTCTTATAGATACGGTTGGCCAACGCGAATGTGCGGCCTGACGCCGCGTCTGGACGCGATAGCTCCATATACCGCTGCATGAAGCGTTGGTTTCAAAAGAGCCTGACCAACTGTAGTAAAGCAGACACCCACGTTGGAAATTATGGCCTTACCTATGGTGAATGGCCAGAGCTTCTACCGGTGACCGAGGCGGCACATACAGCAGTGACGGTGCAGTCGCTTGATGTCACGGTAATGCGAACACGTCATGGTGGACAAACACCAGATCATTCGCCTCGCTTCACCGCCACCGCGCGCCTTTGTTGATGCATGATTTCACGTCTCGATGCAACACAGAAATGCACCTATCCGTTTATCCGTATCATGGTGTATCTGATGGTGCGATGAAGGATGGTATACACAGATGATAGAGTATGAACCAGTCCAGCATGCTGAAAATCATGAGTGTCCCCAGGGGGGACGGGAACCTGTTCCCCCAAACGTCATGGAATTTAGCATTGCGCTTATGAGCGTCGCATAGAAATAATAAATCACAGGAGCATGTGTCTCCTGTCCAAAGTCTGTGGCTCCGCAGGTGCAGTCAAAATATCATTAGCATGACATCATTCACCAGTATGTTCATAGATGGTATTCATATGTAGCACTAGTCTCAGAAGAACGGAGGGGTCACAAGGATTCTGGGCGCACGTGACGCGACCCAAGGCTCACTAGAAGACAAGAGAATCACAGGCATGAGTAGAGGTGGGGACGGAAGACTAGACAAGTAGTGCTCAAGTAGAGAAAAGCCGCCATTGGGGGAGGCCATAAAAGACACACACACACACAGGTCACAGGGGCGATAGACAGTCAGCAATGAGAATTGCCGGTACACCGCGGTGTAACGACGGAGGAAGGGGCATGCGCTTCCACCCTCGCCACTGTCTCTGGCTTCATCTTTTGTTCTTTGTCTTTTCCTGCCTTATTTCCTGCTCTTACTGTTTTCGCTTGTCGTCGTCACTCACCTGCTGTTAGGTGTGGCTGCACCATGGTATGTAGAGTATATGCAGTAGCTAAATGTTGCAGTATGCACGTGGATTTGGAAAATGATAACGCCTGTGGTAAAATTCGGGTCCCAAATCAAATAGCATTGCAAAATGATCAACTGAAGAGCTATGCCGCCCACTCGACCTGGTGATGCCTAAGCTTTACTTCAACATATGATAAAATAACGTGCTAAGTTTCGAGGTTCACATTACCGATGTCTCTTTCCTATCTGAATTGTATGTGCGAACGTATGCGTGCGCGGATACTTCCACACGGAATTTTTTCTTGTGTCTTTTACTTTGAACATCATTTGCGCACAATAATCGCCATTACTGCCGTCTATTTTGTGCACTCATGTCTTGTGAAAACAGCCGACCTAACCCAAGGGCTGGAATAGTTGATTTTTGTTGATTGAATTGAGTCGATTTATACGGATTGAAATTAATTCAATTCAATTGATTGAATTGAATTGATGTTGACATATTTTGCTTCAAACATACCACTTCACAAAATGAGACTAGGCCACTTTTCCTATTCATGTATATATCAGATGCTAGTTATTTGGGCTTTAGGGCGCTTCGACCAGAGTTCATTATTCGTGCCCTATATCAGATGGGTGTCGCCGGTACCGACCACACAGCCCACCACACAATCCACCACACAACCCACCACACAACCCACCACACAACCCACCACACAATCCACCACACAACCCACCACACAACCTACCACACAACCCACCACACAACCCACCACACAATCCACCATACAACCCACCACACAACTCACCACACAATCCACCACACAATCCACCACACAACCCACCACACAATCCACCACACAGCACACCACACAATCCACCACACAACCCATCACACAACTCACCACACAATCCATCACACAACCCACCACACAATCCACCATACAACCCACCACACAACCCACCAGGACATCTCTAAATCAGGACACCTCTAAATGCAGGACACCTCTAAATCCCCATCAAGAGCAGGCTATATCAGGCCACCCCTTCATCCCCATGGAGAGAAGCCTTCAGTGGGTCATCGCTCCGTCCCTGTCGGGAGTAGGCTATCCCTTCCATCCCTACGGCAGGCGATCCCTGTCAGAGCTGAGCAGAGGAGCCGCAGTTCCCACGAGTGGCACGACCCTCTAAATGGGGGTTCGTTGTGGGTGCAGTGATGGATGGTGATAATCAGTTTCCAGATCAATGGTTTAATAATGCATGAATAATGAAGAGTTTCAGTCCTGCACGCAGCCCCAGCCAAGAGATGGCTTGTTGTTGAGCTCTCAGCAGATTCTTCGTGACACAGCTATTCGGATACCAGTTGATGAATTGTTTTGCTGGCGGCATTCTTTTTTTTGCAGGCTAAGCGCATGAAAAGATTTTGTGCGGTCATACATTACCACACCGCAAAGCTCAAATACACGCACAGCGATGAGAAACGAAGTGAAGAGTGCAGGCGTACTGATACGACCGCGGTCACCGGCCTGCATCTGCGGCCACCGGCCGGTACCTGCGGTCACCGGTTAGTACTTGCGGCCACTGGTCAGTACCTGCATATCGCCAGCGGTCACCGGCCAGTACCTGCGGTCACCGGCCAGTGCCTGCGGCCACCGGCCAGTACCTGCGGTCACCGGCCAGTGCCTGCGGTCACCGGCCAGTAGCTGCGGCCACCGGCCAGTATCTACGGTCACCGGCCAGTATCTACGGTCACCGGCAAGTACCTGCGTGCCAGCCGTTTCTGTTGTTGCGCGCTGTTGCCGAGTAAAGAAACGACTGTCGACGTCGGCGGCACCGAGGCGGCGATACGTCTTCTTGCCCACACGCTACGCCCGCTGCAGGAACAGTCGGCGCGATGGGGATGTATCGTAACATCAAATCTAGCATAACCCCTAATGTATCACAACCCCTAATTTGAATAGCCCTAATGCATCGTAACCTTAAATGTATCATAACCCCAAATGTACCATAACCCCAAGTGTATCATAACCTCAAATGTATCATAACCTCAAATGTATCGTAACCCCAAATGTATCGTAGCCCCAAATGTAACATAACCTCTAATGTTTCGTACCCTCAAATGTATCATAACCTAAAATGTATCATAACTCCCAACGTACAAACCTCTAATATCAGCTGACGACGCCGGGCCATGGCAGGCGATTTTCGTCCGTACGGAGGTCCTACGTTCTTCTGGACTCTGCCTAGTGGCGCCAGTGAAAGGAACCTGATGTTGGTATATTCTCCGCTAGATGTCCGCTTCATTAGCTTTAGAGCGCTTGGATGCTGCCAACTTTGGATATTTGCAGATCTTGGTGAAATCTGGTGGTTTTTGCTGGGGTCACTTTGAAAGAAAAATGGAGCGCAAATGGGCGCATCAAAACTTTTCTCGGCAGATGGCAGGGCAATCGGTTCAGTCCAACTTAATATCCCTCAGCACATCCCTGAGATCACCCCTGCACCTTATTTTTCATCCATATGTGTTAATTTAGAAGTATTGCCTTTATAGGCGGTTTCACGCGTGCACTAGTGGGAAGTAATCGTCATGACATCCCAATGGCGGAGTCAGACCATATTAATTACATTATTCTTTAAACTCTTAAACTGGAGATTGGACCAATTTAATATGTGAATAAAGAAATAAGAGTATGTTCAGTTACATAATACGGCAAGTTTTTCAACTAGCAATAACTTGTTTATGCACAAACCCTGAAAATATACACTTACATCCGTGCCTGGGACGCAACTAGTCGGAAAACTGGAAGTCAGACCACACGAGGCTGATTTCTGAACAAAAGATGTTCAGGTACCCCTCACAATTTATGAAATGTGGTGCGAAATAGAGTGCAATAATACCCAAGTGCACAAAGGTGTCTACCTTTTGTACCAGTATTTCAAGAACAAAAAAAAAGGTTTAGGGTTTCTAGTGTGTGCATAGTATCGTTCCACGCATTCGTTTTCTTGTGGTATTTGCAATATTAAAACTCCTACTGGTGTCGAACTGGGTTTTCTGAATTGTAACAGCTCCCTCTGAACAAGAATAAGACCTTGGAATTGTACTATTTTCCCGGCCCTGGCGACCGCTGGTACAACAGCCGCGAGAACCGTAGTGATTGAAAGAATTGTGACGTCAACTTACCTGGCGCTGACTCTCCTGCTGCGAACACGAGCGAGACAGAATCTACGCGATGTGGACTGCGAAAATACCTAGAGCCAGTCTGTCTCAGGTGCACCGTGATTGACATCGTCTTTCGAACACACCAGGCTAGCGCTCCCAATGTGAAAATCATTCAATTCAACTCCGCGCTTTGCGGCATTGTAGCGGGGTCGAACGCAGGATGTCTTCCATATATCTTTAACCTGTATATTTCAAGGAATACACCCAGTTCTCTAAGTAATGACAAAATTATTGTGCGAGCTATTCTGCCTAGCATTGGAGTGTCTCCTGAGTGGAGCTCTAGGGCACTGGCAGCCAATGCCAGGGTAGGTAAGCTGGTATTCTTTTACTTTCTGCCGTAACTTTGAGTCTGTTCCTGACCCTGCTCCAAGCTGCTCCGAGCAACTTGGAGCAGCTGCTCCGTGTTCCCGTACGTTTTCGGAGCAGAACGGAGTAGCTCCAATCTACTCCAACTTACTCCAACTTACTTCGCCGAGAGCAGGGGCAGCTTGGAGCAACTGGGAGTAGCACAAATGTGGCGCTGAAGATACATTTGCGAAGCGCTTTGGGAAATCTGCGCCAAGTTTTGAACATCCGTGTCATATATGTAACCATAATACAAGCACAACAGCTGAATCTTTGCTCCAAGTTCCAGACGTTCCAGAGCTCGCTTTTACCGAGCCTGCTCCGAACTGCTTCAAGTTGCTCCAAGTTGTTCTACTCTTTTTTTAAGTAGGGTCAGGAACAGACCCGTTGTTTGCACTAGAAATGTAACCGAATGCACCGCATATAGGCAAGACATGTCGCACTGGTCAAATCTACGATATGGATGCAACATTTTGATGACGTCACAAAACAGTCACAGTGATACTGGCTCATTGAGAAACAGGACGGTTTTATAACATTACTTATGACTAAGGGCAGCGTGAAACCGCCATGAAACCATCGCCGTGGCTTCAGATCATCCGGACCTCTTACAATAGGTCAGAGGACCATTTTCTAGTGGTATTTCTACATGTTATGCCAAAAAGTGCTTGACGGCAGCAAGTAATCAGAAAACAATACCACATTATGTATACGCTAGGACAGCGTGAAACCACTATAAAACAATTGCAGTGGCTCCAGATTATCGGGCCCTCTTCCCATAGATCCAGGGATCCTATTCCGGTGGTACTTCCACATGAGGATACAAAACATGCATGAGAGAAAGTAAAATAGATGGTTATATCACATTATGTATACGGTCGAACAACGTGAAAACACCATGAAACAATCGCAGTGGCTTTAGATCATTACGACCTCTTCCAATAGGTCCAGGGACAACTTTCTGGCGGTGTCCCCGCATGGGGATGCCAACAAAGTGCATGATGTCAGCAAGTACAATAGAAAGCTACACCACATTATTTATACATTAGGGGGCGTGAAATCACCATGAATCAATCGTAGTGGCTCCAGATCATCACGACCTCATTCAATAGATCCAGGGATCATATTCTGGCGGTATTGACACATGGAGATACTAAAAAGTGCATGACGGCAGAAAGCAAAACAGGTTATATCGCATTAGGTATATGTTAGGGCAGCAAGAAACCACCATGAAACCAGCACAGTAAGTCCAGATCATCAGAATATCTTCCAGTAGATCCAAGGATCATATTCTGGTGGTATTTCCACAAGGGAATACCAAAAAATGCATGACGGCAGCAAGTAAAAGCGACTGTTATTCAATGATTTTAGTGATTGGGCGATAAGTACCCTCCTCATGAACATATACTGTCACAGTGTAAATATTATTCCTTACCTCAGCCACTTAACTTGAATGCTAGGTTCTCAGTACTTCATATCAATGCAAGGTCCCTCAAGAATAAATTTGATGATTTTATTAATCTTCTAGCAATATTTGAAGTTGATTGGTGCGTGTGTGCGTGTGTGTCAGAGACATAAAGACATAAAGACATAAAAGATTAGTGCAACTATGAGCCACAAGGGCCCTTCTTGGTTGCACTCTGTACACTGAACCAGTTGCACACCAAAACTGTTAATCAGCCCTCCCTGTAATACTGAAAAGCAAGCCCTATATTCTTATAATGATTGTCTATGATGTTTTTAAAGATGTTCAATGTGCTGCTACTGACGATGTTTTCTGGCAGCTGGTTCCAGTGTTCCACTACCCTGTTGGTGAAGAAAGTTTGCCTTAACCTTGTTCTGCTGTGGCTAACTTTAATTTTGAATTTATGACCTCTAATTGCATCATTTCTGTTAAATTCAAACATTTCCCCAAGGTATCCCCTCTCCAGACCATTGACAAATTTAAAGACCTCGATGAGATCTCCTCTCAGCCTTCTATATCTAAGTGAAAACATATTCAATTTCATGGCTGAAGAAAGATTTAGAACAATACTTTAGTCTACAAATTATAATCTCTTTGCATCTAGTAGAAAAGAAGGTGAAGGTGGAGGTACAGCAATATATGTAAGCAATAGATATGAGGCTGGGAAAGAAAGACCTGGAGAGTGATCATTTTGAGACAAGTTTTCTGGAAATCAAAATGAAGTTGGGTGTACCAGCAAAGAGATTCCTAGTGGGGGAAATGTATAGACCTCCAAGCTTGAACCACACTTTATTTATGGACTACTTGGAAAAAATACTTGACTCATTGGAAAACACTAAATGTACATGTGTCATAGGAGGGGACTTCAAATACAATTTTTTGCCATATCACTCTGATAAACCTACACTTAGTTTTATGAATATGTTAAATTCCTATGAATTTTTCACAACCATCTCGAAAGCGACCCGGATTTGTAATAATTTTGATGCCCTTTTGGATAATATATTTCTAAATGATGTTAATGTCTTGAACAATTCAGGAATTCTACGTCATGATCTATCAGATCATTTTCCAGTTTTTTTTTCTTAATCTGTCATGAATTCAAAGCACAATTATAACAAGACACTCAGTGACAGTCTTTGATAAGAATAAAATCAGTAAATTAAATGATCACCTCATTAGTACCTTGGAAGTCTTTCAAGATGAGACTAATACTAATCAAGCATGTAACAAACTTATTAAAGCATATGAAACAGGTATTAAAAAATTATATAAAACTTCCCAGTAGAAGAAAGAATCCAATTAAACCATGGGTAACCCCTGCACTTCTGTGTTCAATAAGTACAAAAAATAAACTATATGCAAAATATTTTAGGAATAGAATTTTACTGAATGAAAATAAATTCAAAATGTATAGAAACATGCTTTGCAATGTGCTTAGGGATGCGAAACGATTATATTACAAGAGGGCATTCCAGGATAGCAAAGGTGATGGCAAAAAAAACATGGAAGTATTTGAATGAAATTATAAACAAGACTGTTGCTACAACAAGCCAACAGTTCCTCCAATGTGCTTTGTTTGTTTGTTTGTTTGTTTATTGGTTGGTTCACGACACACTTTATCCACATTCACCAAGATACATGACATCATCTCCCAACCATTACATATCACAAAAGGTGTTCCTCAAGGTTCGATTCTTGGACCTCTGCTATTTACTCTATACATTAACGATCTCTGCAATGTTTCCAATTTGGCTAGCTTTTACCTATTTGCAAACGACACTGCCGTAACTATTACAGCTAATGATCATTCTGAATTACAAAGTAAAGTAAATGAGGCAATACCCAAAATAACTGCATGGTTTCATGCCAACAGATTATCTATTAATGCTGAGAAGACTGGATATCAATTTTTGCAGGAAACCACGTGATGACCTTCATGTCAAAATAAATACTTCCAATATTACAAGACATAGCTGTATAAAATATCTAGGTGCATTCATTGATGAAGACATGAAATATAAAAGCCATATAAATTCCATCTCTTCAAAACTTAGCAGGAATATTATAATTATAGGCAAGTCTAGGTACTCTTTATCAACTTGTGAATTGCTTCTTCTGTGCAATTATTTAATATTGCCATATCTAAATTACTGTGCTGTTGTCCGGGGAAGTGTCTGGGAAACGTGTTATTAGTATTGTTGATAAGAAACCTTACTTATACCATAGAAATGAATTGTTTATTTAACACGGAGTTCTATAGCTTCTGGACATAGTTGATGAGCGATATATTTACATCATGCCAGGTTTTCTAAATCAATCATTACCAGCACCTCTTTCTAATAAAACTTCCACAGGATTGACGATGTACCTAGGAGTAAAATCCCCTTGAAGAAACACATCAGACAATACATTCCTAGAAAATATGAACTTTTTCAATGAATGTTAATAATGGAAATGTGCTATGCATGGTGATCTGGTATTATTCGGACATTTTCGTTTAAGAATCATGTTTTCTTTTCTCTCTTCTTCTTCATACTTGGTTCTTCCTTTCTCCTCAGTGTAGCAGTAGTTTAGGAAATGCATGTGTAAGATTATGATTTTGTATGATTTCCCCATTAACACCTATAGCAGTTATTTTCCTGGAGCCCTCGAAGACGTTACTAGCATTGCTAATTGTTTGAGAGGGCTTCAGGAACATTTTTTACTAATATCTGGTGGCGGGATCTGTCCAGCAAGAAACAGGAGCGGGGAGTGGTGTGATCTGCCTTGATTTGCTTACCATGACCTACCTCTCACCCTTGGAATTTAATGTAATTAGGTCACACGGGTATGGAAGGGCACTCCTGCCTACCTATTAATGGGTAGGGGAATTAAAAAAATGCATACGATGCGTCAGCGAGAAACCACCATGAAACAAACGCAGTGGGCCCAGATCATCAGGACATCCTCTAATAGATCCAGGGGTCACATTCTGGTGTCATTTCCACATGAGGATACCAAAATGGGCATGACGGTAGCAAGTAAAACAGAGGCTTATACCACATTATATATATACGTATATGTTAAGGCTGCAAGATACCACCATGAAGCCATCGCAGTAAATCCAGCTCATTAGGATCCAGGGATAAATCCAGAGATACATCTTCTAATAGATCCAGGGATCATATTCTGAAGGTTTTTCTACATGAGGATACCAAAAAGGGCACGACGGCAGAAGATGAAAGAGATGCTTGTCACATTATGTATGTGAATAAAAGTATACAGTCGGAGAGCGTGAAACCACCATGAAATAATCGATGTGCGTCCTGGTCATCAGGATCTCGTTAAATAGATCCAGGGATCATATTCTGGTGGTATTTCCACATGGGGATACCAAAAAGTGCATGAGGGCAGAAAGCTAACAGAAGGTTATACCACATTATGCATATGCTAGGGCAGCGTGAAACCGCCATGAAACCATCGCAGTGGCTTCAGGTCATCAGTACCTCTTCCCATAGATCCACAGGTCATATTCTGACGGTATTTCCACATGAGGATACCAAAAAGTGCATGACGACAGGAAGTAAAAGAGACGGTTATGTCCAGGGATGCAGAGCCGGAGCCGGAGCCGGAGCCGGAGCCGGAGCCGTCAAAGTAGGGCGGCTCCGACTCCGAAAGAGGTGTAAATTAAACAAAATTAGCAAACGTGAAATGAACACATTATACCTAGCATGGTATGGTGTGGTATGACAACGCATTTTTAAGAGCCAACACAATTAGAACACAACAAACAATTCGGCATTATTCACCAGGATACGCTAGAGCATGCACAATTTTACCCCAATCCACCATTAACAAACCTGTCCTGAGCCGTGTAGCATCATGTTCAAAAACAATCAAGCGGACATGCGTCAGCTTGTCTACTCGTATCACTCCCTACGTGAAAGCCGAAGCATCGAACAGTAAGTTCGGAACATAGCCCTATGTGTGGTGCCAACATGTTACTGGATTACGCCGATTTTTTTTAAAGCGAACCATACACGTATGCTGCTACACTATAATTAGGAGACAAAAGTAAGAGAGGGTAAACGTAAATTCAACAGCAACTTCCAACCACAAATTATAATGTTACTATGCAAAATGTTTCGGAGCATTTCACTTTATCGCATGACGTATAACGTGACTTAACGTGTGTTTGCATTGTGCAGAAGCTTCACCAGTACTGACCGATTAAACCGAGGTGCTTTAGATGTGCGCACATATACTCAGTAAAACATGAGTAATTCTTCCCTTGAGAGTTCGCGAAGCCACACCAAAAAAAAAAAACACGATGCTTCATTGCTGTTCAGGGTTGGGTTCCTATCCCCAATACTAATTGATTCACATATTTCTTTTCTGTCGGCATGGTCCCTCGTCTTTTGCAAAATTTGTATGATGAAAGGATTGCCATGCTTAAAATCTATATAGCCTTAGGTTCGAATATTTACAATTTCCTGTCTATATTACCTTCATTATATGTTGCCTTCTATATTACCCCTTATACACGTATATCCTTCACTCTTACTTCCTGATATCATATAATTTGTGATATCCCGATGTGGAAATACCACCAGAATATGGTCCCTGGATCTATCGGAAGAGGTTCAGGTGATCTGGAGCTACTGCGATTGTTTCATGGTGGTATCAGGAGGTCCGACCTTATACTTCTAATTCATATAAATAATGTGGTATAACCGTCCCTTTTACTTGTTGCCGTTATGCACTTTCGTGATTCCCATGTGGGAATACCTTCAGCATGTGATCACTGGATATATTAGAAGAATTCCTGATGATCTGGAGCCACTGCGCTGGTTTCATGGTGGTTTCTCGCTGCCCCAACGGATACATAATGTGGTATAGCCGTTTCTTTTATTTTCTGTCGTCATGCACTTCTTGGTATCCCCATGTGGAAATACCTTCAGAATATGATCCCTCGGTCTAATGGAAGATGTCCTGATGATCAGAACCCACTGCGATTGTTTCATGGTGGTTTCACGCTGTCCAACCGTATACTTCCATGCACATACATAATGTGATATAAACATCTCTTTTACCTTCTGCCGTCGTGCCATTTTTGGTATCCCCTTGTGGAAATACCACCAGAATATGATCCCTGGATCTATTGGAAGATATCCTGATGATCTGGACTTAATGCGCTGGTTTCATGGTGGTTTCTTGCTGCCCTAACATATACCTAAGGTGATAGAACCGGTTTTCCTTTCTGCAGTCATGCACTTTTTTGCATCTCCATGTGACAATGCCACCAGAATATGATCCCTGGATCTATTGGATGAGGTCGTGATGATCTGGAGCCACTACGATTGATTCATGTTGATTGCATGCCCCTTAATGTATAAATAATGTGGTGTAGCTTTCTATTGTACTTGCTGCCGTCATGCACTTTTTTGGCATCCCCATGCGGGAATACCGCCAGAAAATTGTCCCTGGATCTATTGGAAGAGATGGTAATGGTCTGAAATCACTGCGATTGTTTCATGGTGTGTTCACACTGTCCATCGACCGTATACATAACGTGATATAACCATCTATTTTACTTTCTCTCGGCATGTACGTTTTGTATCCCCATGTGGAAATACCACCGGAATAGGATTCCTGGATCTATGGGAAGAGGGCCCGATAATCTGGAGCCACTGCAATTGCTTTATAGTGGTTTCATTCTGTCCTAAGGTATACATAATGTGGTATAGTTTTCTGATTTACTTGCTGCCGTCATGCACTTTTTGTTATACAATGTAGAAATACCGCTAGAAAATGGTCCTCGGATCTATTGGAAGAGGTCCGGATGATCTGAAATCACTGCGATGGTCTCATGGCGGTTTCACGCTGCCCTTAGCCATAAGTAATGTTGCAAAACCGCCCGATTTCTCAATGGGCCAGTATCACTGTGACTGCACTGTGACACATCAAAACGTTGCATCCATATTGTGGTATATTTGACCAGTGCGGAATCTCTTGCCTATATGCGGCATATTCGGTTACATAGCTAGTGCAAACAACGCTACAGCAGAAAGTAAAAGAATACCAGAATTGGCATTGCCATCTCAGGGATATGCCAGTAATGACAGCATTGGCGATAGACCCTCTGAATCAGCAAATAGGGGTAACAGAGGGGCAGAGTGATAGGTCATCCAGAGATGATAGAGCTGCCCAACATAAAAAAGCCAAAGAGGGTTATGGAACTTCTGTTAGTGTATGATGGTTAATACTCAGAGCATTCGATCCCAATTTGATGAGTTCATGTGTTATGTTGCTGAGGAGAAGCCAGATTTTCTTTGCATTACTGAAGCATGGGTCAGTGGGGGATATTTTGGGGATAACGTGCAGGACTATGAGATTCAGGAATACAATATGTTTTCATGCAATAGGGGTCCAACAATGAAAGAGGGTGATGTAATGCTCTACCTGAATAGCTTATACAGTTCTCAAGAAGTAGCAGATCTGGAGCTCAAGAAGGTGATTTGTTAGGAAAGCAGTAGACACTTTCAGAGGAAATGCCTTATTCTTGGTGACTTTAATCTGAAATATAAAAAGGAAAAACCTTCAGATGTAGGAAAACATGAAAATTGGCAGCACTTATCGAACTACACAAAAACGCATGAACTAACACGTTCGTCTGTGGCCCTTGCATGGCCCGTAAACAAAGCAATGCATAAAAAATCATGCCTTGAATCATCACTTATTCGGAAACCTCTTTGATAAGCAATGAACTATAAAATTACACACGCACACACACAATAGCTTTGGCCATTGAAAACAATCATGGTGCAAATAAAATAGCATGCTGACACGTAGCGAGGATACGGTATGCTTCAAGTTCATTTCTTTTTTGCAATGATTTTCCGTAAGCTAAGACCTGTTCTGATTTAGTACGGGCCAAAATCGCACGCCACATTTCTCCATCGTTATCTGATATTATGGGTTATGACACATTAGAGGCTGTGATACATTTGAGGTTACGATACGTGTGAGGTTATGATACACTTGAGGTTACGATACATTAGAGGTTATGACACATTAGAGGTTATGATACACTTGATGTTATGATACATTTGAGGTTGATACATTAGGGGTTATGATACATTTGGGGTTATGATACATTTAAGGTTATGATACATTAGAGGTTGTGACACATTAGAGGTTATGATACATTTGAGGTCATGGAACATTAGAGGTTATGATACATTTGAGGTTATGAAACATTAGAGGTTATGATACATTAGGAGTTGCGATACAGATTCGGCGCGATACAATCCCAAGAGCTGGTGACGCCACAAGCAACTCATTGCTCTCTCTCACACACGACGGTGTGGCTGGTGTGCTGGTGTCTGCGGCGCCCTCTGCACCGACAAAGGCGCTGGGCTCGGCTGTGGTGGTGGGGAGGCGACACCGCTGTGGTATTTGGAAGGGCGCTGATCTCGCGGGTGTGGTGGCTGGCAGGCGAGATACCACGGTCGTATTCACCATGGAGGCGTGATGGCGGAAATGCAGAGAGTAGGATACCTTAAGGCAGGAACATACCGGGGTAGAGGATAGGACAAAGAGGGGAACACAATAGGGCAGACACCTTGAAAAAAACAGAGGGCAGATGAAGAGAATGGGATGCTAGGCAACGCAAAGAGCAGAAAAGGACAGTCGGCACGCTGACACCAAGGGAGCGACAGAGCAGAAGGTAGAGCACGATAGAAGGACAGGCGAAGGCAGATACCAGGAAAAGGCAGGGGAAACTGCAAGACAGGGGAACAACAGTGCTGGGGGAGTGAGGAAAGGAACGCCGATGGCACAGCAGCTTTCTATGATAACGACAGGAAACAATGATTAATATATGTTGATTTCGGACCTCTCATACAGCGAAAGTCAGATATCACCGCATACGATCTGGAAAGTTAAAATCCCCATGGCTGTGCGGATAGCGAGACAGTGTCGTTTTGTCCCAATGCACTAAAGCCGCCTGCTGGTGTTGGTTATGTTGTACTCCGGTCATGAAAAATTGGGATGCTAGGAAAGGTGCTGCCAAACGCCCGCAGGGCAAAAGTCGTCCACACTTGCCGAAATAAAAAATGATCTCGCTAATGTCGCATGACGCCATGAGCTGCTACCATGCGCCATGGGGGTGTCGCATCACTCCGTTTGTTCGGAAGGCAGTACACACTTGCGAAACGGCCCGTTGTACTCCTCGTTTATGAGTGATTGTTCATCGCTCCGCCGGCTGCTGAATTGACAAGCCGCTGCTGAGTGATCCGCTAGTTCCTGAATTGAGAAGCTACGGCTGGGTGTTGCCAATAATGACAAGGAAAACTCAGTCAACGTCTGAGTGGTACAAGTAAAATGCATGAGATAAAACGTAGAAAGGCAAAGATACGGAACATTTCGGACTATTGACTGTGTACGAAATGACTAGTGCGAAGCACTCAAACAGCAGCACAGTTGCAGCTAGACATTTAGCGCTTGGTTTTACCCATAAATCATGTATGAGGTCGCACAACGCGCGGACACCGTCGTCGGCGCCCTCCCACCTGTACGAGAGATAACGGCGTGACCAACGGCGAATCAGACGGGCATAGCTCGCACACTAACGACCGGGTAAGACGCCCGGTCGTGCCGTGAGGTTCGTTATCTGGCGCGGCGGCAAAAAGGCCGGTCATGCGCCGGCCGACCGGCCGCGCACCCTGCGCTGGGAACGCAGATGAGCCGCCGCTAATTAATGATAATTGAAGCCAAATCTCTGCAGCGATTAGACGTCGCTGCCGTAAAAAGAGGCGCTCCTTCCGGCGGCCTGTTGGCTGTCCGGACCGACGGACAGGTCGCCAGAAGTGGCGGGCCACCGCGCCGACGGCGGGCGGCGGGCCGCCGGCGCCTTTCCACGTGTCCACTCGGCCGGTAACCCGTGGGGCTGACGTGCGGTCGTGGGGCCGTCAGAGCGCCCCGAGACGACCACTCCGCTCAGTTGGGCAGCACCGCGCTGGAATGTGTCATAATTGGCGAGTCGCCAATTAGCTGTAGATATAAACACCGCCTTCAAGTGTAAATACCCGGGGTGGTCGTGCCAAGGACTCGCAACTTACGCCGGCGGCTACCTTGGCTCTTGTTGTGCCTGCTCCGGAAATTTCGTGTCTTTCTAGAAGCTTCGCTGATGTAGTGCATTCGAGCAGACATGTTTACTTATTTAATCAGTGGCTCACGCAGTTAGTTTTGATTATTCGCCTAGTGAAACTACTCGGACAATCAGATTCGCAGCCCAGCTCGATATCAAAGCACATTTGGGATTAGAGGTAGTACTTCACAGATGGCCACTCCGGACTAGTTGACACAGTCAAAGGTAATCCCAAATAATGGTGACGGCCGGTACCCCTGAGGCCTGGGCCAGTGTCTGATCGTATTAGATGCCCACGTACCTTCCATTCAGGCGAGACACTTCTCGACGAATTTCCAGTTAAGCGTCTTTCCCCAAATGCGTTTATCGGATCATGGCAGATTTAATCTGCGGCCCGCCCTGGATATATGAGACAACCCCTTCTGGGCTGGAGTCGAGGGCAGTGCCCACAACCAGGGCCGACCTCCACTAACGCTAATTGACATATCGTGTAGAACTGACGGGTGGCGACATCTATCCTCGTGGCCGGTGATATACTGACCTGTAGTCCAGCTCTGGCGGCGCCTCAGGCCTCCTCAGACTACAGCCCAGCTAGGGTGGCGTCGTTGGCCTCCTGAGACTGCAGTCCAGTTCGGGTGGCGTCGTCGGCCTCCTCGGACTACAGCACAGCCCATCTCGGATGGCGCCTCAGGCCTCCTCAGACTACAGCCCAGCTCGGGTGGCGCACTCGACCAGTCTGCTGACACTGCTGCCTCGAGGTCGCTACCGATTACCCCAGACTAGAGTCTGATACCGATTTCCTCAGCCCAGTTGAGACGTTCACGAGCTGTTGACCACGGAGTGGGAAGAGGTTCAGGAGCATGCAATGCCTTGAATAAGCTCAGGTTTGCTTCAAATAACAATTGTGCGCTACGTTAGCAGCCAGCAGCATTATCAGCAACCAGGAGTATTTGCAGCAGAAAAAAGTTCTTTCTTTTTATATTAATACGTCCAATCCTTCGGTGAAAATTTGGTAGTGGCCATGTGTAGTGTCACATCAGTGCCGGTCTGTTAGGGGCGCCATCATTAGCTCCATCAGTGGCTCCATATGTAGTGGCACACCAGCCGCGGCCAGTCCAGTGGCGTCCACCAACGCCGGCCAATCAGAGCGCGCTGCCACCACCACCACCGGCCGTGCCGTTAAAGCAGGCCATTATGCCGCGTGAGTCTGGGATCGGGCCGCGGCGCTGAATGGACGGCACGGGCCGGGGCCGGGCCGTCCATCAGGCCCGGCAGTGCCACAGTTGGCGGCGCGCTCGGCGACTGATGCCGTCCCTCGCGAAGGGTGGCGCGACCCCGTCAGACAGGCGTCCGTTGGACCGACGGCCCGCTCGTCCGTTGGTGGCTACAGCAGCCAAGCATAACCGCTGACTCCATAGGTGCCCGACAAATGGTGGCCGCGTTTGATTGGCGGGCAAGTGCATCGTGACGTCGTAGTTGAATAGTGGCGCGCCCGGGAGGAACGGGGGAGGGTTGGGGAGGCAGGCGACACGGCCACACGTACATACCAAAAGCAATGAAAACAAATGGTTTGCTAAATTCGCGTGCTTTGGCTTGCACGCTTATAGTCAACAAGCTTATAGTCAACTTTGACACTCGTCCAGCTCATGTCACAATTTACAGCCGCTCCGGAGACGGACAGTCCACTGCATGTCACAATTGACAGCCGCTCTAGGGAAGGACAGTGTTCCACCCCATGCCACAATTTACAATTGCGCTGGGAGCCGGGATCAGTCATCCTCACATGTAGCAGTAGACAGTTGCTCTGGGGACGGGCACCGGTCCACCCCATGTCGCAACTGACAGTCGCCCTGGGGATAGACGCTCACCCTGGTCCGTCCTCTGTCATCGCGTACAGTAGCGGAGAGTTTTTGCCCAGCGCAAAGACGCCTGTCTCGGAGATGTAGACAGGCAAAAAGCCACTCAATGCAGATGAAAGTGGAACACCTTAAAAGTCCGGTATTCTGCACAAAGAATTCAATCCTTGGGCGTTTTTTTTGTGCATCCACTTCTCAGTTGATCGTCGGGAGAGCGTTACACGTGACGTCCACTCCCTTCTCAGACGCCGATCCAGGGTTCCCAATTCCGGAGTGCATTTAGTACACGGCAGCTCTGATCTGAGGAAATGGTCCGGACTGGCCTCCCGCTGGATGAAGTTCGGACTGGTCGGCTGAGGACGCCGGGAGGGCAGTCCGATGCGGATTATGCCGCGATTCATTTGAGTTGTCG